>JANHGO010002646.1:0-29351 GCA_024606505.1 Aquila spilogaster
CCTCCAACCCCGCCCCCCCCCGCTCTGAGGTGCGCTGGGCAGGGAGGCAGCGCGCTGCTTGCGTGCTCTTCGTATCAGGGGCCGCCCTGGGTTACACGGAGCCCCAGGAACAGAACAGTACATTTCATATTTGCCTCCTGCATCCTTGCTGGGGTGTTCTCCCACCCTCCAGCTGACATCGTGCCTTTTCTCATCGCGTATTTTTCTGTCAGCTCCTACAACCGAGCCGCAGTCTCAGCGGTGCTGTGCGTTTTCTGTCATGATTCCCACTCTGGAATGCTGTGCGAAAACGCATTCACAAGCTGCTTGGTCTGAGCAGCGTCAACACCACCGTTAAGCACTTGTTTATTGTTGCACTTAAGGCATAACAGCTGATACTACATTTTACATCCAGCTCAGCTGTTGCATTCAGGAGGGGTCAGAAGAGCAGTTATTGATCTCCAGGGATCCCATTCAGCTTAATTCAAGCAGGTCTCCATTAAAAAAGACTTCTGTTAACCTCACTGTGATTCCTATCTGTATAAAACGCTACTAGGTCCCCAGTGAGGTGCGCCGGTGCGCCAGAGAATGGTGCAATTTCTGTTTGCTCGCCATGTTTTTAAATCCTTAAGTTGTGCAGGGAGTTTGATCTGGTGTGGGCACAGTACCTGTAAGCTGGCATTTCTGTCTGGGGTGTGTGGGCTGGTTTCCCTGCAGACACAGACAAATGTTGACACTTGCAGAGTGGGTCAGAATAACGCGCCTAGAAATTCAATAAGTCACACACTGTACGATGTCAAATAAATGGCTGTGTCCAGAGTGCTTTGCACCAAAGGCTCTGTCAGTATACTTACATTCATTATTAATAGCTTATAAAAGATGAATGTCTGTTCTATATGTGCTGAAGGAGATATCTTGTCTAGTCAGGAGAAATCCCATTGTCCAAAGTCTAAGTAGATAGTTCTCCTATATCAAAACCTGTTCCTTCAGGTTAATTTTTACCTCCCAGCAGGTGATTAGTACCTCCAAGCACGTCACACACTTGCACTAGTCATTAAAAAACAAAACAAAACAACCATATTTCAACAGACCTTACCAGTTGGTAGAACACCAAAAGGTAAAATTGGATCAAAAGCCTCCTGAGAATGTCCTAATCTTTGTGAAATGCTTTTAAATGTAGAATGGTGTTACTACCTCTGGGTTAGCTGTCCAGAGCTTCCATATTTATGCAGGGCATTGATTGCTATTGATGTACAAAGTTGGGGTTTTTCACTGTCTGTCCCACATTTCAGTACAGAGTATCTCTCACCTCTCCCATAAACTGCTGCATGGTTGACTCTTACCAATCACAACTAACAGATAACTGGAGCAATAGCTTGTGGGAAGAAGCTATATAGAGCAGAATTAATATGCTTTGGGATATTTGAACTCACTTAGCTCTGGAAAGAAGGAATTAAGTCATTATTATATGGCTCTGCTTTAAGTAGAATTTCTCTTGGTAGTACACTGTTCAGACCTGTTTGTTTTATTGATTATCAGTAGTTGGCAAATCTCACCATAAGCAGTGCTGGAAGTTTTAATTGCTGACTTGGACAGATTGGAATTGATATTTCACAGGAAAGCAGACAGTAGAAGTTTTGGGGTTTTTTTCCTTATCATCATTGTAAAGTTCTCTTTAAAAGAAGAAAGGGAGAATCTGCTTCTTGAGTGATCTTTGTGTTCCAGAGTACTTACCCAAGCTATTTTTTTGCTTAGATTCATTTTCTTTTAGTCTCAACAGCTCTTTTCAGTGAAGAGCTGAAAGCAATTAGTAACATAGGACTAATTTAGGCTATAGAGCATTCGGCTCAACCATTCATTGATTATTTTAACACCGGAGTCCTAGAAAATGATGACATGAGCCACAGAACAAAACAGCAGACCATGTCTGCACTTAGCAAGACTCTGGATGTATACAAATTCTATTAAGATCTCTAGTACAATTTGAATCAAAAATCACAATAATCCCAGCTATGTCATTTTTGGGTCTCTAAGACCTGCTACAGCAGAAACTGAGCAAAGAAGATGTTTTCACCTTTATCCTAGCTACTGGATTCTGCTGGAAAGTGAGACCAAGGCTCCAAAGCAGCCCTACCAGGAAAGGCGGGTAGAATCACTCTCACCTTAGATAACAAAGCCTGTTGTCCTGCATTCACATCCAGCTGGTTGGCTTCATGATGCTGTACACCAGTAAAAATATTCAGCGATTCAGCCACCTTATTATAAAGCGCAGCGTGGCATGAGGTGAAAGACCTCAAAAATTCATTTCCTATGTCAAGAAAAGTTATCAATTTTCTATAATAATAACAACAATCTGATTACACATTTTTATTTGCAATACAAAATGCTTGACAGGCTCACAGATAGTTTCCCTTTACGTTTTCCATCTATTAGTCCACGTGTGTTACGGTCGCCACCTTCAGGTCACATTTTCATGCATTTAAACATTGGTATTAGGTAACCACCCAATATTTTTTTGTTACTGCTTTTCATCAAAAATAATCTACTGATGTTTAATCAAATTGTTTATTATAAATACAAAGAAGATTCAAAATCTATGAAATTAAAGTATCTCTTAGAACAAGAACTCCCGTAAGCGATGTGTTTCCCATGGCTGGTTCAGTCTGTCTCTGTGCTATGCTGCAAAAAAGCCCAGATAACAGCTGAAATGGTCACCTGGGTGATTGGATAGCACACACAGACACATAGCTAGTTTACAGCATGTCACTAAGATTAAATTAGAATAAGTCCAGCAATGCATTACACATCTTTTCTAGCAGAAAACACAGTTAGCTGTCAGTTGGCAACGTTAACTGCGTGGTTTAGAGTGCAAAGCTGGCAACACAATTACAGCGCAGATCCAGAGAACAGCACAGGCAGCCAAGATTTTCACCATAGTAGAGACACTGGTTGCAGAAGTACCCATCAACTTTGGCTGCTGAAGTTGAAGACACCCTAAACAGAGGGATGTTTCACCAGTGGGCTCTTTCTATCAGTAGGCTCTTTTGGAAGCACGGGCTTTTTATGCAGGGAGAATGGCAACACCAGATTCATAGTTTTTGATTATAGTACCTAAGCTGTTTGTGAGATTTTGTACTTGGTGCTTCTCAGAATCGTTTGGCTCTGGGCAAGTCTTTGTGGGGACTATATTTTTGTTGTTGATAAGGTGAAAAGAGAAACAGAAAATGTAGCTGTCCAGTTCTCAGAAACATAGGAATTACCGATTTCCATTTAGTGATTAAATCAGTTTTTGAATAACTTGTTACAGCTATATTACATATAATAAGTGACTCTGGGCTGTTTCTCCCACTCTGCGGAGAGCAAAGATCCAGTTTATAGTCCCTACTGGAAGGGAAGATGGGACGATAGCCATTAACACATGCAAGATTCACCTGCTTAATTGTAAATGATGTACCTCCCAAGTACGAGTCTCAATTCTCTCATGCTCTCAGGCTGCTTCGGGATCACTGCCCAAAAAGAAGAGATAAAGACAGAACATTTGTTAACATCCCAAAGCCCTCAGTCTGATGGCCCAGCAGAAAGCCTGTAGGATGGCAGAAAGCCTGAGCCCAGCCCTGCCATGCCGCTGCTAGTCTGAGACTGTGGAAATAGCTGTTCGCTTCAACTGGCAACTGCCATGCTTTGCATGGCTCAGGCAGGCTATTTTTAAAATGCTATAATTAATTTTGCTCACAGCTACAAAAGAGATCGTATATTGTTATATCCTGTACCTAAAGCACAGGAACTCAGACAGCCCGCCTTGCCTGCGTCCTGCCCCCAGTGCTCAGACCTGAGGTGCACACCAGTCCCTGGCATGCCTGTGCTCAGCCCCATCTGCCATGCTGGCCCTGTTCCCATTCAGAATTAGCTATGCCAATTTCAGCAGGGCAGAGGTGTTAACCAAACATGGCTTTAGAGGGACAGCTTTCAGAGCACAGTGAGAGCCATCCCTTAAATGTTTGAATGTCTTAGGCTTTTCTAGGGTTAGAGTAACAAAAAGACACCAGAATTGGAAAATTCTATTGAGAATCAAGGTCTAAAGTTACAAAATATTTGTACTAAGTGTACATTTCAGGGTTGTAATGTATATTCCTGGTCCTATTTTCTTTGATGTAGGTTTATGAAATCAGGTACAGTGAACAAGACTTCATAGGCTTTCAAGCATACTTAACATGTATTTCCAATGATATTGAAAAGTCAAACTACAAAACACTACACTGATCTCAAGAAATGAAAATAGTCTCATTTCAGAGCACATTAGCTCATTGCTGTATCATTTGCTCACAGCATCTATCCCTCTTACCTGTCCTCTTCCCTTAGTTTTTGACAGCTCACCTAGTATTCTGGAGCAGAGCACTGTTTTGCTTTCCATACCACTTGATCTCAGAGGCACTCCTCTTTTTTTTCTTCTTTCACCTAGGTCCTAAAAGCATTCCCTCATAGTGCTATTAATGGTCTGGCTTCCACACTGCTGTTAGCATTCCCAATTGCCTCACATGCTGGTCAATTTTGTGTTCTTTTAGAGGGATGCGACTGATGTCACAACTAGAAAGTGGTCTTCCCAGCAGTGCCCCATCCAGGATCTTGGTTAATGTGTTCCCTGAAGACCACCTGTCTCATGTGGGGGATCTGGCTCCTGGGGGCTCTTGCAGTTTTGGGTGAGCTGTAATTTGATTGATAAGCACCAACCACAACAGCAACCTGGTAAAAACAGCTGCCTGGTAAAGTGTCAGCTATAAGGGCTGGAGTGAGCATCCAGCTCATTATCCCTCCACCTAAACCTCATCTTTTTCACTAGAACCAGGGTGGTCTGTTGCACTCCAGCCAGGGAGCAACAAAAGGCAGCACAACCCTGGGTTGAAGCGACCTGTGTTCCTACAGCTCATAAGCTTCACCTCATTGAAACTACTATCTTAGGAACACCAATAATTAGAGATACATATGCTTGCTAATTTGAAAAAGACATGGCTGGCTTGCACAGATTCATGGCTGGATAGTGCTTTTAATGTCTCTAAAATGACTAATAGTGTGTATATATAGTGACATCCAGTGTTCAGTCAGATCAACCACAGGTCTGTGCTCTGTAAGGTCATTCAATTAAAAGATTTATTACAGACCCTATTTAAAATGCCTGTGTAAAGATACTAGGCTAATCTGAATATTAACTACCTGCCAACTTCAACACACCTCCACAATAAAAATTTCCTTCCTGACTTGTTTGGGAACAAAAATGGTGTGGCTCTTGTATAACGCTTTAACTTTCTCTTTTATGACAGCAAGCGTCTGATTATTCCCAGGTGCTCCTGATTTCTTCTTTCTCTGCTCCCGTTGCTGTGAATGTGGCCATTAAGGCAGCAGTCATAAAGGATGTGTTCACCACTTCCTTCTCTCCCTGTCTTTTAACATAGCCACAAGTTCACCGTCTTCCATCCACATTAATTCCCTGAGGTATCCACACAGTATTTGTGTTGACTGCCTTAATTTTGATCTTCTCTAATCATTCCCTGCCAGATGGCAGTTAAAGTTTAATGGTCCCTGTAAAAATAGTTCCCTTTCTTCTTTTAATCAGTCACGTGTGTTTGCTTAGCTAACTGTTAGATGTTCAGAAAGCACGAAGGGACCACCAGCGCAATTACTTCAAAATATACATCTGTGCTGTGATTTCAGTGTTATGCAAAAGCAAAGGGTTACGGAGTGGGTGAGGTTCCTGGAAATCAGCATGGGCTACACAGCTCTATTTTTTTCTTTGTTTCTTCAGATGTATTTAAAAAAAAAAAAAAAAGTACTAATCTATGACATTGCATATAATCAAGTGCAAATTACCTTTGGTATTTTCTAGGCTGCCATGTTTGTACACGCTGTGCTAGATAGCACGAAGGTTACGTTTTCAGGGATTGCTCCAGCAATACACTTAGGTAGATATTCAGCTTAAAGCAAATAGGTATGGCTAACAGTGATGATGCCTCCAACAAGGTGCTTGGCATGTGCTTTGTGTTAGGTCCCAGAGAAGTTCCCATGGAGTTATTTACCTCCTCTGCATTTAGGACTACGTATTAACACCTATTGACACACAGCCTGAAATTCTCCAGTATATATTTACTTTATTTAAGCATATTAGAGGTTTTGGCATTTTGCTGAATTAAGAATTTAATTCAATTGCACATTCATGCTATGCCTAAGTAGCAAATTGTTTTACAAGCAAATGGTTTAAGTCATATCAGATACCTATGGAGTGCACAGGCGATATTGAACCATTCTGGAATATAGAAAGCCTGGGAAAGTGATGGGATAGAAGCTGAATCCAGCTCACAGTGCTGCCAGAGGAAGGATTGCTGTTGAATTAAATGGGGGCTGGATCAGGTCCTGAATGTCTTGCCTAGAGCAATACAGGAAATATGTAGTAGAGCCACTAACAGAACCCAGATCTCCTGATTCAAATTAGGCTTGTTTTGTATCCAACATCTGTGTATACTGTAACTGGGAATGTCACTGTGGCCAGCATAGGGTACATCCTGAATTAGGGCTCCTGTGAGGATCCCTGTATGCTACAGGCTTCACACTGCCGATGTACCTCAGGAATAGGAGCCCAGAGAAAGTGCAGAGCATCTTGCAGTTTCCTCCCTGGTGGACGACAGAGAAAACAGGGGCCCTTGCATCTTCTGCCAAAGCACGTATGAAAAGCCACCTCCAAAACAAGGCACCAGATATAACAAAGTATGCACTATAGTGCACACAGTGTTTCAAAAGGGAGTAAGAGAACTCAATCATAAGGACTTTATGATCACCTTAGTGCTGATTGCCTGGAAGCTGGTCAACAAAGGGAGTTGCTTTAGCTTCAGTTCTTCCTGTTACAACTTCATTAGTAGTGAGTAATGTAGTTCTAACATAACAGGAATAGCTATGACATTTCACTTCAAAATTTGACCGGAAAGGAAAATTTTCTGTGCTTCAGCTAAGTATTTTTCCTCGGTTCCTTTTTACATGCAGCTTCTTTGGGAAAGATCTAAGCCAGAGAGTGAAGGACTGGATGGAACTGTGTTATGATAATAACCAGATGACCTCACTGAGATCAGGGGCTCGGGGTACTAGCTGCTGGAAAAAATGTCATAAAAGCCAGTCCCTGTGCAGAGGAACATGAAGTCTAAATACTTGAGCTATTTTGTAAATCTGGGACGCAAGAAGTTGATTTGCCCAGTGTCAGACTGTGGCAGTTGCGAGTGACTCACTCCTGATCTCTTGTGCCTTAGCCAATGGCCTTAACCCCAGCAGCATCCTTCTTCTCTATTTATATTTAATTAAAATGGCAGCAGAGTCCAGCTTTGCTGAATTTCCATATGTCTGAGCTGTAAAATCTGTCAGCTGTGGAAAAGTGGACATACCTTTATTTTTTTCTCCCTTGGTTCCCTCACCTATTTCCACATCAGAAAAACATTCACTGTTTCCTTCCCTCCTTGGCTGAAGACTGCAAACACATAAGTGATCAAAATAGAGCTTGCTGGGCTGATGATGGCTAATAGCAGGTGTCAAAGTGAAGGCGTTCCCCCATGGACACAGCCCATCATGATTGGGCTGGTGCCCAGCTCATAGGAGGGAACATGAATCTTTCACGTGGAAAGGGAGATAAATTGCATCTAAACACTCTAATGATGATAATGTAGAGAGACAGATGTGATAACTGAGAATTAGAATCCCTCCATACGCTCTTCTATTATACAATCACATTATGTACTGTTGACTAGCAAAAGCCAGATGCAAAAGCATTATGTTATTTGAATTTATCCTTCAGATTTCTCCAGATTTGTATTGTTCAGAGATAGATAGAAATGTTTTCCAGCAGTGAACTGACACAAAGGTCATTTCTATAAGCTCATGCGTAGAGCACAGTGGAGAGCTCTCAACGGCATTTGCTTTAGTGGCACAACTTTTGTTAAAACAGTGACCTATGAAAACTGAGACAACTACAGCTCAGAAATCCTCATTCTGTGTCTTTGCCCCAGGTGTGGCCACTGACACTTTTGCAAAGAGAGTGCCATGCACGGGAATTGTAACTCAGAAGCAGTGTGGATCTACTTTACGTAAATGTAAACACCATAAGGATTTCAGAAGGCTAGAGGAAGCATAGGAGGGAGTAGACGACTGCCAAGTCAGAGCATGGAGAATATGTAGCAACCACATAGAACATTTATACACCTGGTATAGCATACACCAGTTGTTAAGGCAGAAAGCCAAAGGTAATGAGCACTCTGAGCATTACAAGAGCTCCTTCTTGGCCCGGCTTCTCGTCTGTAATTGAAGCTCGATCCTCTACTGATCCTTTAGGTGCTATCAGAGTGATTTTCTCCAGGCTTCAGGAGAGAACCAGTCCCTGAAGAGAGGAGGAAACTTTTTGTAGATTATAGCTCTGTGCTGGAAGAAAGCTACAGATGTAGCTCATGAGTATTCTTAATAGTTTTCATAGAAAGTGAAATTCCTAAGTGAGGTTTTGATTTTAATTTAGAAAGTGAATTTTATGTGTGTGGTAAGATGAATGGGAAACCATATGTGTGTTTACATGTTTACGTTTTTAGAACCTGTCCTTCATGAATTGTACATTAATGTTTCCATTACATTTATTAGTATTTCTTTTTAAAAAAACATTTCCATAGAGTATTAGAAAAAATTGAGGCTAATAATAGCCACCCATAAGTACTCTCCATCACTCTGCACTCTATCAGTTTTAACAGTAGGCTATTTCTTTTTCTGTTTTTTTCTTCAGCCAGTTTCTAGCGTATTCACTAGTAAGGAGTGGTTATGAAGCATGATAATTTTATTCCTGAGTAATGGGTGTTAGCTTTGTTATCTTAGTGAGCTCCTTCTCAACTACAGCATTGGATTTTAACTCTGTGATTCTGAAAATTTCTAATTCAGTTTCCAGCCCTGAAATCTTTTTAAAAGGATAATCTATACTTAAGAAAATCAGACTGGGAAATCAAACATTAACTAACTTGGCAATCTCATTTAACTGCACAAAGTAGTCACTTTGCTTTCTTTCTATGCTTTCACTTCGGTTGCAAACTGTTTAGGACCAGCATGCACTTTTGCATTAGGTAAGGGACCTGGGGCAATTCTGTGTTGCATAAATATTCAAATGTATTTTTTAATCTACTTATTTTGTGGTTAAGTACGGGACATCTGAGTTCAGAAGCATCCTTAAGGAATGTCCACTTAGGAAAAACCTCACACATTTTTTAAAGATAAGGCAATAATTCTGGGAAGCATTGAGCATACTACTGACGAATCAGAAAGTTAAGAAAAAACATTAGACTTTCAGAGAACATGCAGGTTTAAAGATTACTGGGAAAATAAAAATATTTATATCTCTATTTACGCATTTTTCCTGGGAGTTCAGTGATGTGCCATAGCAATTTGAACAGGAAAGGGAAATTCAAAGCAATGAACTTAACTACAAATTGGAAACAACAGAAAACCTCATGGTTTGCCGATCAGCAGCTAGACTAGCCAATGCACTGAACTTCATTGCACACTTGCAAGGATGAGGCAAACTGTCATCTATATGTGTTCCTGCTGACGTGGAAGACACATTTACTAAGTAATGTTGAATGCACTGTTTCTGTTACAGGACAGTGAATGTAGCTGCTAGCCAGATCATAGGAAGGACTTCCTCTGGCTGTCCATAACTACCTAAAGTCTTTGCACAATTCATTTCTCTTTATATCAGTGAAACATTCTTTTGGAGCATACAATCAACAAGCACAGTGGTAGAGTTAAAAAACAAAGCAAACCAAAGCCTAACATTAGTTTATACATTAACTACTAGTAGTAGACTAACAGGTTGAATATCAAAAAAAGTTTCCATACTACAAAGTATGTTTCTATTTAGTGGTAACAGAAAGAAATGCTCTTAATCAGAATGCCATTTGCATTTGGTCTTCAAGAGGAAGGCTTTTCTGAGGAACAGGTACCCAAGCTGCAGTACCAGCCAAGAGGAACATAGCAAAGCAAATTTCTCAGAAGGAGCAACATCAGAGAAAAATGAGTAGCAGTATAAAGTACCAGTGCTTCTGCCAAAGACCAGGAGGGGAAGTCACACTGCCATGTTACACTGAGAGCTCCCTGGCAGTGATTACACTGCACACACCTAGCTCATGAAGATCACATAAGAACATTAAAGAACTGCTTTTGCACCTGTTATCCCCGTATCACGCTTTGCATTTTTAATATTTAGCAGAAGCTGTTTGTGTTTAAAAATCTTTACCAAACATATCCACATAGCGTGGAAAAAAATGCTGAAGTCATTAAACTGCATGTCATACAACAGAATCATCTTGCATTTAATTACAAAATTGCAAAGACAATTACTAAATTTGGCCCAGGTGCCTGCCTAGAGGGAAGCCAAGTTTTTCTTCCATTTTGAGAAATTAGTTCGTTTTCTCTGTGGATAAGGAGTGTGTAGCAGGAATGCTGCCTGGCACATGCAGGGTGCTGTGCAGGTGGCTGAGTGCAGGGAGGCACTGGGTGTGTAGGAAGACCTGTTGTGACCCAGCTGGTACAGGAACAAGAGGCCTGCCATTCTGCTGGAATAAGAACAGAGCCAGCCTTCCCTCTCCCACTGAATGTAGCTAGCCGCTTCTTTACAGAGAAGCCTGTCTCTCTGACATTTTCTGCTGTTTTCCGTTTATGTTTCCATGATACTTTGACACAGAAGAAATATAAAATTTTGTTTAACTACAACCAGGCATTTAGTAAATGCCAGAAATAACTAACCAGTCACATTTTGGAAGCAAGTAAACAGCAGTCATAGTAAAAGTGTGTTAAAGAAATAGGTTTTTCTAATTTAAAACAGTAAAATGACCAAATTCCAGGGCTGAAATTCTCCCTGAGGTAGTACCATGACTTCACTCAGGAAACATTACTCAGTGGGATTACAGCTGGAACACAGTCAACCCCAAAGATTTGTCTTCAGAAGCATCATTCCTGGAGTGCAAAATATCCTGCTCCTCCCATTCCTAGCGTGAGGTTCTGATCATAATTCACATTTCTGTGCATCGCAAAATCAATCCTCTCATGAGTCATTTTGCTGCTCATGAGCTGTACAAAATGTTGATTTTTACATCAGTAAGGGTTAATAATCCAAGGAATTCAGCTTTCATTGATATGTGGGATTTCCCCACACTCTCCTGAAAATCCTGTCTCCAATATTAAAATACTTAACTTTTTTTTTTTTAATGAAACTTCATCCTGTTTCTCATGGCCTTCTTCTGTGAGATATCCCTAGAAATAAGAGATAAGGTGGTCTCCTACTATGTAGTGGTCTGCTCAGTCTGCCAAGGAAAATAAGTTTGTTTTATTTATTCATTTACAAAAGTACACAGAAGATTGACATCTAATTGGAGTTAAGGCATGCAAAGCTCCATGGCATAAAGATTTATGGGGAAGGGTTTTTTTTGCCCTCAGTGAGATAAACTAAGGGATTGGCAAAAATACACACTCTACCTAACAGGAATTGCAGTAAAGTGGTGTCTTAGTCCAGAGTGCAGCAGAGGAGACATAGCTTTCACAGTATAATCCCTCTCTTTTTCCTTTTCATTACACAGGAATGATCAGATTGAGCAAGATTCCTCTAAATTTCACTTATAAATACTGCATAGAAAACTGATTATTTCCAAGCTTTTATTACTTTAATTCTGCCACAGGACTGAGTAGTCTTGAATTTTTGTTGACAAGTATTCTGTCTAAAAAAACCCCAAACTACATGAATTAACTTTCATTATGCTAAATGTTTAAACTCAGCTAAACTTTTGTTGTCATTGTTTTAATTTGTTTTGGTTCTTTAAGTGCCTGCTATTCCTCTGTGATAGTGAAAACGTCCCCTTGGAGAACCACTGCTGACATAGAAAGTGCATTGGAATTAGGTTCATATTGTTCTTTCTTATTAGAGGAAAAGTTGAGAAACTGGAATTATGCTGTCATCACTTTCACTGTATCCCTTTTCAAAAATACTGTCACTGCTGCTGGTGGTGTTTTGTGCTGGAATACTACTGTAAGAGATATGAGTCATTGGAAGGTCTTTTTGTATTTGTCAAAAAACTGGATTATAGTGCTAGTAGCTCTGATCACTGATCTTAGACTGGCTCCTTAGCTACCTACGTGTAACTGTGTAGTCTACACTCCTACTATCATGACACTGTATTTAGCTGTACTCTTGATAGGTCACAACTGTTAATATCTTTTGAGATGAAAGTAGTTTAGTAATGTAGATCTATGTATTATTTCAATCCAAAATGCTCATCATCCATAGAGATCTTTGCTTTTATATTTTTCTGAAAGGTCTCTTATCTGTGAAAAATAAAATGAGGAGAAACACACTTTCTTGTGTCCTAAAGGCATTTGGCTGTAGTTACCTATCTTCTCCTGCTTAGAGAACAGTGACCGGGCAACACAGTTGCACCTGCCATGTGTTTGACCAATACATATATCATATCACTGTGTGTGTACAGCTACAAGCTGTGTGCTAAACACCAGACACAGGATCAGATTCTTCTGAACTGTAATTCAGTGCTTAAGCTCTTTACCTTATTCACATTAAGTGGAAGAGAAGGTCTATGGTGTAAAGGCAGATTTAGCAGGAGGCATGGAATGGCCTTGGATGGAAAAACATACAGATGCAATGCAGCACATGTATCACTTGAGTGAGCTGTTCGTTTCATGTATGGTACCCTGAGTAATTTCTGCTGGGAAAAGGGTATGGGCCATACCTTCACAGATCTTTGGGAAGAATCCCTCCTGGAATGTGGTCTAGTCATTGCTTCATTGTAAGGATTTGTATTTCTACTTTTTACATGAAGCAGTGTAGTACTTCACAGAAAGAATTGCTTTTGAAAATAGATGGCATGGCAGTGGCTATGTCACACTGAACAAGTCAGATGAAACAGAGCTCATTTTGATGCAAAAACCTATGGATGTTAACTAACTTACATATATGAACTCGGAATATGTTCTTATATACGATGTAAGTCACAAACCCAAGGCGTAGATTGCCATTTGACTTTCTCTCGGTGACGACCAGCAGAGGGAGCAGCAGCGACAAAGCTGCGCCAGCCCCGAGGCTCAGCTCAGCGCTCCGCGCAGCCCGACCGAGGGAGGAGATCCGGGATCAGGAGAGAGCTTCGAGTGCGTCCGTCAAACTAAACTCTTGCCCACCCGGAAAATACGTGCCACGGAGCAGTACGGTGTGCGACCTGGCTACACAAAGCACGGTCAGCACATCTTGGAGGCTGAGGGCATGCTCCGAAGATGTTTAGTGAACCTTATTTCTTATTTTGCAACTTAAACCACACTTCTGTGGAAAAACGCACTTCAAATAAGAAAACTGAAGTTACTCAAGCTAAGATTTTGAAAGATGCTGGAATGCATTTCAAAGTTACCATTCACAGTACATGTCTAATATCCCATACTGACTTTCAGCCAGTACTAAATAGTCTCAGAACTGATGTATCAGACCTCAACAGATGTTTTAGAATTTTCATTCAGTCATACCCTACCAGAAGAAATAAAAAAGGAACTTCACAGCTATTGAAAAAATGTGGAAAAGAAGATACAAAGCAGCCTAGCTCATCTCCAAACAATTTTCTCTTTCCTTTTTGCAAGAGGAAAGCAGCACAGAGAATCTTTGAGTCTTAGTATGCCAGAGAACTCCTTCGGTGACTGTGTAAGGCTTTACCCATTTCAACATTTGTCTTTACTACATGCCAACACCTATATTGTTGCCACTTCATATAAAGCAATATGCAGCTACATGCACAAAAAATCTTACATCAACTTGGATTTTAGCCTGTTCTCCCATGTTTTTTTCACAACAGCAGAAGTTCATAACAGTGAAGAATCTCAGAGCTAAGCCAATGTATATGCTCAGCCAACATATCCGCCCTAACAAAGACATTCCAGACTTCCTGAGGCTGTGCATGTGAAATCTTTTTCCTTCAGCCCTGCCTGCCTTATGGAAGATTCCCTCTCTCTTCACAAACCTTACCTGCTTATAATTCCAGCTAAAACAAACCCAGCACTTCAGTTCATCTCCAAGATAGATGTCTAACACTGAAAACCTAATGGTGATTTCTATTGAACGCAAAGCAGCAAAACGGGGAAAATGGCATTTATGGGGAATTCATATTACAGGTAGAAACAAGATCCAGAGTTTTGCCAGTGTCTTGCTTGAAAATAAGTGAGGGATTCCAGAGTCTGTGTTCTCCAGTGCTACAGTATCACACATCTAGCTTTTCAAGGAAGTGCCCCAAGAAACATTACGGACAGCTACTCTCAGTCAACCTATATAACCTGCTAAGGATCCAGTTAAAAAGCCTGGCATGTGGGAGGTGGACACAAGCTGTCTGAAGCATCCGGTGTTGTATAAGTAAATTATACTATGTCTCCAAAAACCAGTCCACATATCCACTCTCCATTTGCTTATATGCTGTAGTCACTACCGTAGTCTTTACTTACTGATTAATCTTGAGAATGTGACAAAATTGAATCTTCTTCCTTCAGGCGACTTCAGAATGACGAAGCACTGTTCGCTAGCCAGAGAGCATGGTTTTTCCAGAGCCTCCTGTGGTTGAGGGATCAAACATTTCTAGTGCCTGCAAAGAAAGAACTCATATATTCATATCTTTCGCCACCAAATTTTCTAGGAGAAAGTTCAACATTACTGCATCCAAAGGGCTTATTCAGTGTGTTGTGCTGCCACACGGACAAAGCAAAAGTCACAGAACTTTTGTCTAGTTAGACAAACACCATCTTAGCCAGCTCTGAGGAAAGGGCAGAGGATGGATTGCCAATGTGACTGGAACATGCTTTCTGTTTATCACCCTTACTGCACCTCCCCATTCTTAGCCTAATTAATGAAATATTCACACTTTCCCAAAAAGATATTCCTGAAAACACCTGGGCAGTTTGGTTTGCAGTGTGTAGTATCATTAACTCATATTCACTCACACTCAAGAGTATTTGGCCACTGGGTTCTTTGAAAGGGAATTTTGAGCATACTTTCATTGCATGTTTTACACATACATTTTCCATTTCGCTATATTTGATTCCTGTTAGAACTTACTTATAATTTTTATCACTTACAAAAATTGATTACTGCACAGGAAAAGAAGCAATACTTCCAGAATTCACGTGACTAACCAAGTGAGTGGCTCAGTATTATAACGGAGTAACTTAAATATTAAGTATTTCTCTTTCAGATAGCTCCTGTCACTAGATGTTAATTACATGATATTTACTAATGCAGTTAAAATGAGATTCTCTTTCCAGCAGTTTGAATGGTTGGATCTGTAAGCTACTGTTCTCTGCATTCCAAAAAGATACAGTAATTATTCTCCTTAAAAATTGCTGCTCTACAATGTTGCTTTATGATCACTGGATGTGTCTCTCTCCTTAGCTAAATCAGAAACATTGTTTTGCCTCTAATACAGAATAGCTAACATGGTTTATCTGTGGTTTACACACATACATATGCATAAGCATAGTGATCATTTACTTCCTTACAGCATAATTTGCCCAAATAGAGGGAAATCTACAATGTTTTCACTGAAAATAACAAATAGAGAATGATACTGTAAGTTGTCTGCTTTTTGTTGTGATCCATAAGTGTATGTGCCATTTAACAACCAATAAAATATGACAGGCATATACGATTCTGTCTGAGCAGGAAAGGAAATTTTATTGCTCAGGTTTTAGTCACACATGCCCTACATAAAGTTGTACAGTCAGATCAGTATTTTATTGTTACTTACCATATGTGTTACACCCCTTAGGCATGAAAGAACAAGTCACACAGAAAGCATTTGCCTTATCTGCAAAAGAAGGAATTGTTTCAAATGAGTTTATAGTCAAAACAGCCCTTAGAAGCAAAACAAAACAAATCAACACCTGGAAACAATTATCTCAAGATCTCAGAGAAGAAAAGAGCCAATCTGACAATCTCAGATTTAGAACCTTCTTTCTTGAATACCATATTTCTTACACGCTGAAATCCATGACAGTGCACTGCTGCAAGACCTTTGAAATCAAGGAGTGAAATGCTATCTGCTAATCCTCCATACCTAGACTAGACTAGATATCGGGAAGAAATTCTTTACTGTGATGATGGTGAGACACTGGAACAGATTGTCCAGTGAGGCTGTGAATGCCCCCTCCCTGGAAGCATTCAAGGCCAGTCTGGATGGGCTATGAGCAGCCTGATGTAGAGGGAGGCATCCCTGCCTATAGCAGGGGGGCTGGAACTAGATGACCTTAAAGGTCCCTTCCAATCCAAACCATTCTATGATTCTATGATACCCACCACCACATCCCCCTAGACCTCCTGGCATTCTGGATCTTCTTAGCCTAACACAGAGAAAACATTCACAATCTTATGTGGCTATGTGCATAAATGTATGCATAGAACAGTCAGAATCATGAGATATGTTGTGCAGCAGTAGATCAGTGGTGAGCAGTGAACTCAGAAGGCTACATTTGCTCTCTGTTCCCTGTTGTAAGGCTCCTTAAATGAAAGCAAAATGAAATGTGGTGATCTTGAGGCACTTCTGCATCTAGTGGAGGATTTCAAAGCCAGTTCCTCTGGTTTATTATCTTGGAATATGCAGATTATATTTTCTTTAATACAATAAGAACCAGAAATTATTTTTATTGATGTACTTACCTGTGTTTATCTCTGCAAGTTTAAGAAGTATGTTAACAACCTGCAAAACATTAGAAGGCTATGCATATTAATCTACACAGGATATGAATCTATAGATGCCAAAGGAATTTAGTAGCAGCAACATACAAGCCCAAGTTCACAAAGCCAGGAAATATCCTTCTTTGGATCAACTGATACAGAATAGCCCTGTATCTACTGTTTGGGGAATCAGCAAGGATTTTGTGGGAATGGAATGAGGGACTGAATGGCCTGTGGTCACCATCCTGGTAAGGATACATCAATGATAGGAGAGAGGGAGAAGAAAGAAGCTGTTTTTCAGACTCCAGCATGCGATACACCAAAAACGCAGAGTAGTGTCTGAAAGCCAAGTAAGAAAGCTTTTCAGCATTTTTTTCTTTTTGTGCTTTATCAAGAAAAATAAAAATAAAGAACAGCTACAACATCTTTCAAAGTGTTCCAGGTAGTTGCTTGAAGATATTCTTTTTTAAGATGCATTGGCTGAAATAATGGAGAGATGAAGAAATAGCACCAAGAATCTTACAGACATTTATCCTGGATAAAACTTCTAAACTCAATTTCAGATAAACTGATATTGTCCTGGCCCAAGCAAAACTTCAGTAGAAGCTCCATAGAAAGCAGGGCAGAATCTGGTTCTCTTTGCAGTTGCATTGGAATATAGAAATATTTGTGTATGGATTATTGCTTGAAGGATTTACATCTCTCTGTAAATGTATGGAGATTGCAGAACTCTTGAATATAACAATAGTAATTGATAGCAATTTTTCTACCTTTATTTATTTTAAATTCAAAGTGATTTCAGATTTCCGAAAAACTACCCATAGTGGGAAACAATCTGTTTGGAACACTGGAGATTCTAAGTAGAAGGTGTTAATTATAGCTAAATGTCCAATTCTCCTCTGCCCTCTGGGTCAAACCCACCAGTTTTAGGATGTTTTCATTTTAGTAACCATTTGATCATTCCCAGGGGAGGATTTGGTACTAGTTCTTTTAATCTCTGCACGCAGCTCAAAACTGACTCAGTGAACTCAATTTTAAGCTCCTGTTTGCATTTATGAGCAAGAGATTGCAGGGTCCACAACAGAACAAATAAGAACTATGTTTATAAATGTCAGTTAAAGAAAATCATATGAAGTGAAGTGTCCTGTTTTTACCAATATTTCATAACATAACATCATGCAACAGGCAAAGAACTTCAGGCATCTGATTTAATGATGCTTTTAGTCCCTCTGTTCACTAGGATCTTTGGGAAAACATAATTCAGATACGTTAGACCTTTGTAAAGTACAATAAACGTTCATCATAATGCCTTTTCAACTAGTGAACCATCTAGCAAGTAATAATAAATACATGTTGAAAATAAAACAGACTGATGTTTCAATCTATGCACGTGAGTATCACAGAGAATTCAATCAATTAACCAGAGAGAACAAAGTTAAACAAACACATAAATCTTTGAACGGTGGACATTCTATGCAGTAAATAATGCAACACTTCCACTGTCATCAGATAATGTGCCAATTGCTAAGTCAGTGAAATAATTTCCACTGAGCCAGATGTTGGCACAAGCCTCGGTGCCATGTAGGTGTATCTTACAGCTCTTAACCTGAATGGATCCAAAGTCTCCAGAAATCAAAACTCCTTTATTTGATCAAACTGGATAGGATTTGGGTTAAAACGAAAGAAGGTCATGCAGTCAGCTAAGAAATTGCAAAATGTGTTTTACCCACCTCAAAATATTGCTCCATATCTCATTCCTTCTGTAAGGATGTAAATAAACCCAAAAACTTATTCTCCACATCCATTGTTCTAGGACAGTTCCAAAGAGACATTAATTTCCCAGTCTCCTTCCAACACTGCAACAGCAAAACATGCTGCTGGTGTTAGCCACAGCCATGTCCACAGTCTAGTCTCAGACAAAGTGACAAATAAGCCGTACAACCCACAAAGCACAGAGAAGTTGCAGCAATATCCTAAACCTGCTTACAACAGAAAAACATATTGCCAAAATTAATGAATAAACACTTGAGAAATTAAGGAAAATTGAGAAATAAATAAAAAGAGTAAAAAAAAAAGAAGATAGAAGAAAACTAGCACAGTACGTATTGGTTTGGACCCCACAGAATAAGGATTTCCTTGCATTGGAGTTAGTAATCTTATTTGGACTGGCTCTATTTTTAAAACCTAGTGAGGCAAATTAATGTTCTGGCCCCATTAAAACCCACTAATTTCAGAGTTGTTGAATTTAGGAGTACTGCATCATATAACTGGAAGCAGAAGTTAATGTACTGAGCGTTGTTACACTAAATGAAATATGAATTCATGTTCATTCTGAATGTTGACTGTTTCAGTACTCTGAATTTAGCAACAGAAAATTAGATCTAATGGATTGTTCCCATATGTCACAAGTAACCCAGTTGCTCTTTTAACTGTAAATTCCATGAGCACTTTTCTTACCTAGCAATTCAGATAATATAAAATTAAACCATTTTCCTAGCACCTGTAAAAATGTGCAAATGACAGAACTGGCAGTATGATGATTGCTTTACAGATAAGCAGTTTCTTCATCATCTTCAAGGACATTCAGATTTACGATCTAATCACTCAGACCTTTAACAGGATGCATTTGAGTTTGATTAAAAAAGAAACAAATAGCAGGGCAGATTTATTAATGAAATCTTCATGACCTTTTCACATAAGGAACCCTTTCAAAATAGCAAGTTTAAAGCAGAGTATGTCTTTTTCGGCCACGTTAGCTTTGCCTGTCTTGGCATGCAGTGTTTTTGGTGTGCTTTTTTACATTGGCAAGTGCAAATTTTGGACAGTTATCTCCCCCTCCCCCTCCTTGAACTTTAATTGCTTAACCTACATCCTAATTCAAGTTGTTCATAAACCTTAGCCTTTGTTGTAGGTCCGACAGCTGCGTTATGTCAGTAGCAAGTAAAACCTTCACAAAGTTCCGGAATGCTGCAAGACATTTTATAGGTGCTGCAATAAAAGGCAAATTGAATTTACAAAAATGCATTTGTCACTGATTAAAAACTTACAAAGTTAATTGGAAACACCATGTAGGTGTTGCCACACAACTAGAGGTGTAACCGGTGGTTTTAATTCAGCTGGAGCACAGGGGATAGTAGCTGTTCATGTTAAGGCCAGCAATCTTATTCACATTTCTTTTGCCTTGAACAAATAGAGTATCTACAGGAGGATCTATGTGAGCGGTCAACATTTAGCAACATTAAGTTAGCCAAGGAGTAGCGACCACTTCCTGGCTCAGTTTTCAGGGCCATATCAAAGCAAAATTTACAAGTATCATTTGGTGTCTGTTGGCAATTGCTATATCCCTTGGGTAAGTTCTCTAGGCCTTCCTCTCCCCCTTCTTTTACCTTGGCAAAGTTAACACCACTGTTACAATCATTGCTCCAGCAAGTGAGGAGGGAGGTAACCAACATCCATGGCAATCAGCACCCTCCCCCTGGAGCTGAGTGAATTATCTCCACATAATCCACTTAACCTTTGCCATTGTGGAACCTGGGAAGCTGAAGGTATTTTTAAACTTGAGTCTTTTAATTGCCAGTTTATAGTGCCACTAGTCCAGCTCAGCTGGAAAGAGGATGATTGGAAAATAGCTCCATGAGGCAATAGCTTTTCACCTCAGCTAGGAGTCCTAATTATTACTAGTTTTGTGGCTCACTGTCCTCTAAGTCTGCATGGACAGTGGTCTACAGTGAATCCACAGGTGGTGGAGTCTCTTTAACATAAAATGACTCCTATTTAATACAGCAAAAATGTCACAGGCTTCAGATTACAATGGAGAACTTGAGTGACAGATATATTGTCATTAATTGCCAATGTACAGAAAAATCCAAGTTAATGTATTGTGAGAACGATTCTGTAACAGTAGTGTTGAGTAACATAAGAAAATTGCTTTGCAATTTCTACTATTAGTCATCTCCATTTGCTAAAATAATTTATTTAAATCTGGCTTAATCCCCTTATCACACTGTATAAGAACAAAAACAAAAAAACAAAAATTGCCTCTAGCAAATATTGTAGGATGCTTGTTGATAGATTCCTAAAGCCAAGCTACGGAGAACTTAATTAGAAAGTGGTTTAATTCAACACACTGCAATAGACTCTGGGAGTCTTCTGTTACATTTTTGTCTGCTTAAAACTGAAACAGAATAGTACTTATTTTATTGATGAATGTTCCAGTGCACTGGACTGTGGGTATACCCACGTTTCATCAAATCAAGCAAGTAACCTTGTATGTGGTCTTACCAGAGATACCATGAAATGGAATTTGTACCTTTTCTTGAGCTGGAATTTTCAAAAGAGCCCCAAGGAGTTAGGTGTTAACAAATTTTGGCTTCTTTGAAAATCTTAATCCCGATTCCCCAGATCTTAGGGATCCATTATATCCGTTTGAGATCTCTGGTAAAAAGTAGAATGGCAATACCTTTTTACAAGTAATCAGTTAGTCCTCAAAACAATAGTTTTTCTCCTCTGTCTCTTCACAATTTTAAACTTCCATATACGGAGAGAGATGAAGAGAGCACATAGGTGCTGCCTACAGTACTGGTGGCACTCATTCTTCATGGTGCAAGAACGTCAGTTCTCTGCAGGCCTGCAGTATTTTTTTCAGCAATCCTGATAATCGTGGTCCAACATACTCATGTTGTATATACCGATGAAAAAACATAGCAACACACTCTCCCAAAGTCCTTATGAAGCACAGGCTGGTAATTGAGTCATCTGCTTGGTTAATGCTCTTTGGTGCATTCTCAACCAAAAGAAAACATCCCTATATAATACCTTAGCATTAATACAAGGATAGAATTACTCCGCAAAATTGATGGCAGAACAGTTCTTGAATTTGTTTTCACCAGAATCCTTTTGATTTACTTGATCTTTTGTTAATGATAAAGAAGTAGTCAGGACTCAGAAAAAAAGCAGTGAGGTTGATCCTTGATCCAGATACTTCATTCCTATTCCTGCTATTCCACAATTCAGTATTATGTGATAGAAACACTGTATTACATTACTTTTATACCAGTAGATGAAAAAGGGAAAAATAAAAATAAAGATTTCCTAAATATATAACCTTATCTAGAAAGAAATAGTAATTTTATTCAGAAAGAAAGAGTATCTATTCCATTTTGTTGGGCATTTCTTCTCACCTTCACTTGTACGAGTTCACGGCTCAATGCTATTCTTTTCAGAGACCCTACAAATTTAAGAGAAAGAAAGGAAGTTTTGAAAGATTTTAGGAAGCATCACATGTCCATGACTGAGCCAGATTGCCCATCTGGGTAGTTCTGGGCTACTATTTCAGCAGATTTTAATGTAAATTCATTCTTGGTCTACATAAGTTGACCAAATATGTGTGACAGAGAAAGAGTAAATAAAATTAAAGTTAAAAAAAAAAAAAAGAAACTGTTTGTGTTACTTTTAAATTTCTTCTAGTTAAGACTTTAATAAAATGATCAGCAGTAATATGACATTTAGCAGTTAAAGAAAGGGCAGAAAGAAGGTTTATGGCTCTGTCAGAAAAACAAAAGCAGGAAGCATAGCAGTTGAACCTTTCTTTCCTCAGAACAGGCTGCACATGGAAAACAGACTGTACTTACACCGAAGTTAGGAGCACTCAAAACCAATTCAAGGATCTACTTTGGTTTGGATGGTAATGTAAATTTTTGGATGAGGATTTCAAAACAGAGAGGTTTTACCTACAAATGGCTGAGGTTTTTTTCATTTTCAACTCTCTTAAACTCACAATGAAAGCGCATTGTGCACAGACACTCTAAATAAAAAAAAGGAAAAGTAGTAATATTTCCTCTTGGTTTATGACTGCAGTAAGTTCTGAGTAGGCTCGGCCATTTTGGTGGGCAATGCCACAAAATGGCAGTCAAGAAAGCACAGCTGCCCCAAGTGTGCAGGCTGGGAGTGCTATGGGCAGAGCCATCAGCTCCATCACAGTTCAGGCCATGCCTGCCTGCCAGCACTGCTGCTGGGGTTTACCACGTGCCTGCTGTATAGAGCTGGATAGAAGTTCCTTTTACGTATAAGTTTTTCATCAGCTTAACTTCACTTACAGCTGATGAGATAGGGCTTTCACCACGTTGTGATAAGGTTGTTACACTTTTATTCGTATTTTTCCCTACAGAGATGAAAATCCTTCTTTCTGTCAGCATGGTGACTGTAACTCCAGATTAGAGATAAAGCAATGGAATAGAAATAAAGCCTCTGTGAAAGAACATGGCGTCTTCTGGCTGACTGACCAGCAGGCAGCTGGCTCCTGAAATTGTACATGTGCATTATACCATAAACTAAATTGGAAGTTATGTAACTGTTCACTCCACTGTTTTCACCTCTGCTACATCTGAGAGTGCATTACTGTCTTCTAAGGCAAAAGATTCTGAATTTTTGATATGATTGAAAATACCAAGCTGACATAGTGCACTCTGCTGAACCATTGATCATAGAACCATTAAAGTTGAAAAAGACCGCTAAGATCATCTCACACCACCATCAACCCAACACCACCATGCACTTAAAACCACGTCCCTCAGTGTCACAATGCTTCCAATACACTTCATTCATATGTCCTTGTGAATAGGACCTGCGGCATTACTGATGTTAATTTAATAACTGCCTTATTCAAAGGTAGAAAAATCCTCACCACTGATGCCTGATCAGACTGGGGAAAGCAGTTCACCCATTTCTTACACAAAGCTTACACTAAAATCAGGCGGCCAGAGGAAGCCTACATTTTGAATTTTCCATGGACATGAGCTCAGCCAGCTTTGATTAATGAATCTGTGTCATGAACTGCCATCCCCTTTATATTCCCACGGCCACTATAATTATTACAATTCATATGCTTCTCCTATGTTTGTAAATATATGTATGCTGTGTTTGCTCATCTAGCTAGGCACAGCTTGTCTTATGCTAGCTATTTCTCTCGGGAGGAGAATTGTCAACTGCAAAAAACTTCACAGCGTAATTAAGAAATGAAGTGTTTTTTCCAACTCATGTATTTTTTTGTATCGTAATTCCTTTTCAGCTGGAAGGTATCGCTGTAGTGCCAGAGATAGATGGAAATTCTGATTGTACTTCAATGAGTACGGGAAGATACCACATACTGATTTATTTTAATTTATTTCGATATATGGAGTAATAAGGGATAGAAGCAAAGAAAATAGTGAAAAAAATCTCATGTCATTCTACAAGATGTAGATGAAAACACAGAGAAAAATGAAGAAGATATCAATAATAGGAACAGACATCACCAAGCCTATTTCTGAAGTAGAGAGTTCAGCGTGGGATGTACCCACACTTTGAGAATACGTTGACATATCATAAAACCTCTGTGCAAAAAAACCCGAGAAGTGGTTGCCTGCCTTTCCATAGAAGTTTGGAGATCATGCTCCACAGTTACCTACAAATGAAGAAGTTTGCTACTTTTAAACCAGTTAAGCTGGTGACACAGACCTAGGAAGATTTAATGACTGAAAAAAAGACTGGAAGACATAATCAGGGCGAGAACATACAAAGGGTTCTTAACCACCAGAACTATTTCCACATGGCAGACTCCTCTGCATCTGACGACTTCATACCACATTTCATGTCAGTCTAAAGAAACAAAGCAACTCACCAAGAATTTAGAGGCTTGTTTCATGGATTGTAAGGTAAATTTCTACTGCCTGTTTCATTCAGGATATGTGGTACCACACCAACATAGGGTTACCGCAGCTTGTGGTCATTGCTAAGAGTGAGCTCTTAGGGAATGAGCTGGTGACTGTCTATCCATATTGAGATTAAAAAAAGATTTTTAGAATGTCTTTTGGCTTTTCTGAATGAAGAGTTGAGTCAGCTATAGCCAGTAAAGCTTCTTTTTGAATCAGAAAATAAAATATATGCTGATCTATTCTCTATTCTTAATATCAGTGTGCAAGTCTATTGGCACGAGACAGCATCTACAAATTGCACCATATGACTTAGTCCATTAATACAATAATAAAAACAAAGAAACAAAAACCCCAAAAGAAACATCATCATCATCAACAACAAAAATAATTATTTACCTGCCTTAGAAATGTCACCTCCTAGCTGCTGCTTTACTTGTTTGGATAGAGTTTCTCCAGAGTCTTCTCTGTGACAGCTGCTTCCATATGCTGAGCTCCTAATAAATGAAAACTAAATGAGCAACATTCATTCTGGAAGCAAAACGCACATTATTAATTTTCAGACCTCCTTCAGTCATCTTTTAAGGAAACTTTAAACAGACTTTTATAAAGACTTAAATACTTCAGAAGTCCCCCTCTAGCCTGTAATTTGCATGGAACTTCTCTGTATTTGACCATCCTGCTGTACTTCCTTTAAATTCTAATTCTGCAGTAATTTTCTGTTGTACTCTAACCGGAATGATCAGCTGCATTCTAATTGTGAGTACATCAGATGTCCAATCCATTCACTGTTTTGTTAGAAGTTTCTTTCTGAATTAATCTTGACAATGCTCACTTTATGGAAACTGAGGACAACCAGGTTCGTGTTTTAATAAATATAACCAATCCAAATTCTCTTTCTTGAGTGGTAGTAGATTGCTCAGAGCTGATTTTTCACAAACTTCTTTTCGACGTGTTATTCTACCCCTACTAATGTGAATATCTGTTACAATTTTATTACCCAGACAGTTATTACGTGACTCATTGGCAATTTCTACCTACGGCTTCAGATTTGACGACCCTGCAAAATTTTATCATCTTCAAACTTTGTCATTTGACATGATACATCCTTTTCCAAATTCAGGTTTTACAGAGAAGAGATGGAGAAGGGAAAAAAAAAAAGTTTTTTTTGTTCTAATTTTAGAAATGTATACATTTAAAAACATTTAATTCTACTTATCTTTTCATTTCTCACAGATTTGTGCTGTTTTGTGTAATAAGATTTTCAGTCTGCAGGGAAAATTAGTGACATTAAGAACATTTCTTTAATCAAATTCAGATCACTGGTAACACTGCTTTCTAAGGTATATGCTATCTAACAAATCTTGCATTTTATTGGCTGTCTCATTTTGTTCTCTTTCATATTTCACATTTATGATATGCTCAGACATACTCCTGTTTTTTCTGAGTAGGAATCTGTGTGGTCTTTGATGTAAGACATTATTTATTTGACAAGGAAATATGAGACGGTGCCCTGAATCTGCATTTAATTGATGGATAGAGAATTTTTAGGATTGCAACAAGACAGATTCTCATCCAATGTGTCAAGGAAAGAGCGTTCTTTTAATCTGTCCTCCTATGAATTAAAACATATGTATATACATTTTGAGGAGCAGTTTAAAAAATTCTTTATTTAAGATAGTTAGCAGGGTTTTCATGCATGCCTGACATCCAAATACTAAAAGTGATTGATACTATTATCTGTTTTTAAGGATATTTTCATATCTATGAGAAGTGAGCACTTGATTCTGACAAGTCTTCAGTGAATACAACTAACATTGCAAACAAACACTAGCTCTTGGTAACGCATGAAGGCTAGGTATAAATACAACCCTTTTTCACCCAGCACCAACTTGCTTCAAGTTTGTGACTGTAATTAAACCTCTTGCCATTTAAACATCAGACAATCATCTCCATTTAAAAAAAACTCAAGAGATAGCTACATTATTCTTACACAACATTTTGCACAGGACAGCAAATCACACCAAGATCTTTCAGAGACTTCAACAAAGCGTGGAGTGTCTCAACCTGATGCCTTATTCCACCTTTCGGTTGCTAGTATTTCCTTCACAGATCTTTCAGCTAGAAAAGTTACAGGATGCCCTCAATCAGAGAAAACTTTCTTTTATGACTTGTATATCTTTGAAACCCAATGCAATACCTTTCTGCTGGTGGTCCTTGTGACATTTTCATATGGAAAATAAGGACACATTTTCAGTCACCTTTTCTGCCAGAGTTTCTGCTTCTTAAGTTATGTATTAAAAAGTTATTTTAGAGCTACATAAATGTTGGCAAATAACCAAGTCTCTAAACAGTGCATTCAGAATTTGCCTTTGTCTGCTTAGTCTCTTAGGACAAGGAAACATTAAGCACAGGTATTAAACAAATGCCAGCGCTTAACCTAAACTTCTGCTCCCCTAGATGTCAGCAAAACTTTGTCATCAACTTTAGTGGCAGCTGGATTAGGCCACAAAACCAAAACAGAATTGTCAGCAATGAGCCCAATCCTCCACCATCGAAATGAGTGGCAACTGTGCCATTCGAGTCAATAGAGAACAGTCTGAGATGTATTATCTTTAAGCTGATGCCCTTTCCATTTCACAGAAACAATGTAGACAACTGTAACAATTTTTCACATCACAGTAACCTAAGTAAACTCCATACAGCAGTCCATAGATATTCTTGTGTCCACAAAGTTACTTTGTTTCCAAAGTATTGATGTGTGTGTGCATATGCATATATGCATTTAGGAGTACTTTCATATCATTTAATCTTAAATCAGGAGATAAACTGATTTAATTTATGCAATTCAAGTCACTACCCACATAATTTTGCTTTTGGATTTGACTGATTTTCTACTAATAACAATGAAACATTTTTCATGCTTTTATTGTTCAATAATAAAAAAACCTTTTAGAAGTTAGCTAAGTGCTATGATTTGTTTCTGAGAAAGGACTAAGAAATTTGCCAAGCAACTGCTGATTTTCCACAGAATATCAAATGTTGGCAAATACCCTCAGACATACAAGAAAATATGATAAATTTACGAGGTACTTCTGACTTCATGGTTTAAATAAGTTCTTACCCTTTATATCCGTATGTGAGGGCTGAGAAAACAAGGAAGATACTACAAATTCAGATGTTCATAAAGTTCAGAAAACTCTATTCATGGAAGGTTCGAATTTTTACATTTGCACTATACATCAGGCAAGAAGGTGTCATGGCTACAACAGCAACATATTTAGAGAAGAGAGGGCATAAGGTCCCCCTGAAATATGAAAATAGTTACCTGATTAACTTTTGATTTCTTCCCCCACCCCCCAGTTCAGACACTTTCCTTCAGGAATTCAGCATAATGCTTGCTGACTTCATAGCTTCCTTCATACTTTTGTTTTGTCTTCATCCTTACTGAATTAAGCAAATTGGAATTTTCCTAAGTAACCCTACGGATCATCATATCATTCCAGGCTCTCTTGTTTGCCTTTAATTCCTATTTGGGTGCTACAGCAGGAAGGATGGTTTGTGGTCTTTTAGTCCATTCCTATGACTGAATCCAGAAGACACCTACAAATGTAACCAATCACTTTACAGGGCTTCTTAATTACATCTATCTTCTTTTTCAGGTCCTTTAGCAGTATAATGATATAAAACATACTCTCCTTTCTTTATCTCTGATGGTGATAAATGCTCAGTAATCTGAATTTGTAGAACATGTGTAACTATAAATTCTTTGACTCCATTATTTTCCACAATTACAGCAAAACACAAAACAGCAGAAAACCCAAACCAACAGCAGTGGTATTCCTCAGGGACCACATCATACCAACAGCTGTGTAAAACAGAACAGATAGCACCACAGCAGCATCACAGCAGTCCTCACATGGCTCTGCTGTGCTTTGTTCAACATCTTGGTGCTGCTTTGAGAAGTGAGAAGGCAGCTCAGAGTCCAAGGCTGACAATTTCAAACTTCTTGGTGCATATACAGCATCTCCACAAGCCCCGTAGAACAGCAGCTACAGCATGGAAGCTTTTTACATAGGCCCACTGATTGAGCATAAAATGGTTAAGGGCTTTTGCACTGTACTGATTTCAGCTCCAGTGACCTGTGGAGCACCACCTTCAACAGTCAACACCAAAAGGTGTTTACTGACTAGCTAGGTCCTGAAATGTTCTCTCTCTCTTCCTTCGACTTATCTGCCGGCAAGACAAATGCTAACAAGCTCTCCCAGTATCCCTTAACAAAGGTAATCTGGGTTACAACCAGCATCAAGACTATGCTTGTAAAACTTCCTGAAAAGCAAATTGTATCTGTTTTCATGATGTCTTACAGAGCTTTCAGAGACCAAACTGGTGACCTGGAAAACCTGCTAGCTTTCACCTGAGCAAAGGTTGCAAAATTGGGTTCATATTCCAAAACTAAAATAAAAATGAAGGAGAGATAATACACAGCAATGGCCTTCTTTCATTCTAACAACTTCCCTCTCATTTTTACTTTGCCTGCAAATTTGTGCGATAAAGTAATCTACATTTTTCATCCTTATATCTTTATATCTTTCATAAGAGAACCACTCTCCTTGTTATCTTTATTCACTGCTGCAGAATAAAAGAAAAAAGAAAAAAAAGATAATGTCCGTTACTTCATAAAACAATGCTGTTTTAAAGCTTTCATTTTAGAGCTAGTGTTAGGCTATGATGAATTGCTGAATGGTTGATTTCCTGACACTCTTTCTTACTAACCTTTTCTGACAGCTTCTGGATTGCTCTACCTGGTAATTTGCACTATAGTAATGGCTACAGTGAGATGTCTCTTAACTATTTCCTTTATTTTTAACAAGATTCTTAACACCCTCTGTAGGTGACAAAATGCAATTACAGACATGAAGTGT
>JANHGO010002647.1:0-29349 GCA_024606505.1 Aquila spilogaster
AGGGTATATAGCATGTCCACGTTCATCTCTCGGCTCATATAGGGTATATAGCATGTCCACGTTCATCTCTCGGCTCATATAGGGTATATAGCATGTCCACATTCATCTCTCGGCTCACATAGGGTGCGCAGCGCGTCCGCGTTCATCTCTCGGCTCATATAGGGTGTGCAGCGCGTCCGCGTTCATCTCTCGGCTCACATAGCGTGCGCAGCATGTCCACATTCATCTCTCGGCTCACATAGGGTGCGCAGCGCGTCCACGTTCATCTCTCAGCTCACATAGGGTATATAGCATGTCCACGTTCATCTCTCGGCTCACATAGGGTGCGCAGCATGTCCACGTTCATCTCGGCTCACATAGGGCACACAGCGTGTCCAGGTTCATCTCTTGGCTCATACAGGGTGTGTAGGGTGTTCGGCTCAGCAGGGTGCTGGGACAGGAGCAGAAGGCGGCAGTGTTTCCGTCCCCTGGCCATTTCAGTACTAGGTAACCTGACAGGTGAGCCTGAAGGGTTTGCATTTCCCAGGGGCGCGCTCAAGATTTCACCTAGGATAGCTGACAAGATTGAGGGCTAAGAAAATCCAAACCCTCAGGACTCGATTACGGGATGTACTGTCTTATCGAGGCCACAGTGCGCAGGTCCGGAAACGTGCTTGTGAGCTGTCATTAAGCAAGGCATGGTGAGAAGCCTCCTACATGTCTTCTGTGAGCAGCCCGTGCTGTGCTCAGTATTTCCTTATCTGTTGTCTGGCTCCTAATCGACAGATTTGTAGGTTGTCAGTGCGGTCTGTGGTTTCCCTGTGGGTTATGAAGAGAAAATGTGACAGAGGAAATCGTGTGACAAATAGGGTCGCTATCAGGGTCAGATTGTTAGATTTATTGTGCCGTTGAGTGCCACTTTGGTGTTTCTGGGCAATTCGGTTCTTCCACCACGGAAATCCCCAGTGGCTTGTTAGCATCCGTGTCTGAGAAAGAAGCCGTGTGCCTCCGTTGGGGGAGCAGAGCCAGAATTCTATTCCTTAACCTGTCATTCAGGTCATTCGGGGAAAAAATAGCAAGTAGAAGCTGTGTGGGGTGGAAATAAAGAGGGAGGAGCAGGAGATGGTGTCCTTTCACTTGGATGCAGGTGCAGATCCCTGGCTGCGGGGACAGCCGTCCCTTCCCTTTGGCCATGCAAAGTTGGCCATGTTTTCTTTTGGCTCTCGTAATGCTGAAGGCTGAAGCTGGTGCAGAGTTTTTCAGGAGATGTGTTGGTGTGAGCAGATCAGTCTGGGACTCTCTTCTCCCTAGATTCGTATGGGATCTGGTGCCCAGCTAGAGAGCCCTTTCTTCTAATGAGTTCTGAGCTGGAAATGTCTTATTACTAGTGCACTTCTCTGCAAGAGCATCCTCAGGCTTGCAACTGCACAGCAATCAAGCTATTATGGTAATTTCTGCTGACCCAAATTCTCCTCTTTGTTTTGAGCTGCGTACTGCTTTGTGCTCAATTTCCCACCCTAAATTTCTAACTGACGTTCGGCTTGGCTCACGGCAGTCCTTTTCCCAGAAGAGGCTGTGTTTTCGGCGGGGGGTTGGTTGGGTTCGGGAATCACTGAGACATCCTGGTGCCTGGATTGAAAGGAGCCCCTGAGACCGAGGGTCATTCTCTTTTCTGTGGCATGTTCCCCGTGTGCAAGGCCACTCTGATCACACATACAGGATCACTTAGGATTCACAGAGAACTGGAAGCTGGAGAGTAATCTGGGTATCTGCCATCTTTTATCGTGCAGGTGGGGCAGTGATGCAAATAGGAAGGTATGTGGAGTGTGATAAATAAAGCTCATCATTTGATTAACTCGATATAAAAAGACCCGATTTGCCCCAGCACATCGCAGCGCTCAACTGGGGCAGGAGCCATTCCTTCTTTGTCTCTTGGTCTTAGGAATTTGTTTCTCAGGCTCATTCTGAGTGTCACTTAACCTGTTAACTCAGCAGATGCTTTCTCAATAGCTTTTGTGTGCCAATAATTGTGGTTTTATATGCAGAATTGCTGGGAGCGTTTCCCCTGCTGGCCGGGCAAGGGCTCTGCAAGAGACAAATGCTCTGAAGATGCTGCAGCTTGCGTTTAATGAGCCTTGTCTCTACCTGGCACAGGACGGGCTGTTAATTAAGGGTGATAAGACCAAACATTACCCAAATCCAAAAGTAACTTCTGAATTGGTGGGTGGTGATTTATTATTGTGCTTTAGAAGTAGGGAGACAAAAAATGTGAATACATCAAAAAAATTATAAATAGCTGTAGTTTCTAGAGCCAGCTACTGTTTATGGGCTGGGGGCGTGACCTGTTTGTTGGCTCTGGGGCCTTGCTGCCTGGAGATCTGATGATAGAAGTGGCCTTAAGGTTAGCACGGAGCTGCTGCTGATCTGTTTCTCTTTTGGATCCTGGGGTCAGGGAGGGAGCAAAATTCCCTCTTTTATTTCTGCTGTTTGGGAAACGTGTGTATGTGTGCCTACATACAAGTGCAGATTTTTCGGAGTATCCTGCACCATCTAGCATTAAATGAGTAAAAACATGTAAACCCTGTGTAAATGCATTAATAAAAATATGTAAACCCAGGGCTGGTTCAGGCTCTTCCTCTCCGAAGCTCGATGGGCTGGACAGCCACACAGTGAGTTCTCCGCTGCTTTCCACTTCAGTCACCCGGGCCGTTTTCCTTGTTGCTTTCTCAGATGAGCCCAACAAAGGCTCATGAGATGAAAGATAAAGAACTTGTCCTGTGATAATGCGGCAGAACTGTTTGTGCTGCAGATCGCTAAGAGTTATGTGTGTAGGAGGTGTTCAGATGTATTAAGAACTATTTGTAGGCTCTTTTCTTTAAGGGCAGAATGACTGGGGAGTAATTCAAGCTTCTGGCTGGAGAAGTGGATCTTGATTCAGAGCTTTCTGTGAGGAGGAGAAAGAATGAGGACTGACAGCCTCCTCGATCAGCTCTTGGGGTTGAGGTGCAGGAGCTAGAAGCACTGTTGAAGCTCAGGGGTTTGTGTTCACCTGATCTGGAGTGAGGAAGAGGATGGTGACCCTGATGGTCTGGAGCAGCAAGACCTGTTCTCCACGACCATACTGGCAGTAGTACCTGCTAAGGTGGGCAGGAGTTTTGCAGAGCACTTGTGAAGGTAGCCTGAGACCTCCCAAGATGAGCTGGAGGACGACGAGGGATGTTGGTGAATGGGCTGGGACACCGAGTTCACTGAAGGGCTATGACAAGGTGGAGGAAGGTTCAGGAAGGAGCTAGGCTCTCCCAGCGGGTCAGCTGGACTGGAGGGCTGTGGATGGCCAAAGAAGCTGTTTCCAGAGAGGTCACGGGTGCACTGCAGGGACTGTCACCATGCCCGTGGTCCTCAGTTCAGTCTTTGGGTGGTTTTGTACCCATTCATCTGAAGAAAGGACACCTCGAAAGTGTGCTTCTTGCAGGCCTAGGGTGTAGGGTTTGCCTCCTTTTCATGCTTGACAAAACAGCCTGCAAGCACAGAGTGAGTCGTAAGAAAAGCCTGGGCTTGTCACTGCTTCCAGCCACTTTACCTGCTTGTCCAGATTCTCCCCACTCTGCCCAGGCCATCCTGGTCGCTCCTCTGCCTCCCAAAACAGCCTCGTCCATTTATGTTCATTGTAGGGTTTGGGAAGGCCAAGTCACCGCCTGTCCCCAGCGCAGCTGCACGCTCAGATCCATACCCTCTGGGCTCTTAACTCTGGCACAGGCCTTTCTCACTACAATTCAGAAATCACGCCAAGTAACTGGCTTTGGACAGAGCTCTGTAGTGCTGTAAATGGTCTTTTTGTGGCCAGGTTTGGCTTTGTTTCATCACCCAACAGAGAGAAGACTGTTCGGTTCACCTGGGCACAATGGAAGGAGGAGAACGGGGAATCCCAGTCCTTTTAAGGGGGCTCGTGCCGTTTCCTCACTCATCTCTCATTTTCCCCACTGACTGCTTTGTTGACTAGCGGCTTTGTTGCTGCATGTGCTGCTTACCCCAGAGCTGGCTTTGTTGGGGGATGTAATCCCTGTGCTCTGTTAACTGTGCTCAGACAGTCAGGGGCCAAATATTTATTGCCGTAAAGTAACTGCTCAGCTGGCTGATAGGGGCCAAATGGGGGCTGGCTGGCTAGAGTTGTTCTTAGATATGGGAGTGAGCTTGTTGTAAAGGAGCCGGTTACTGTCGGTGGGATGAAGGTGAGCGGGAGGAAATAGATGTTGGTGCCTGGAGGCCTGCCGGATGGTAAGTGTTAGTACAGCATCCAGAGAAGCTGCGTGTGCAGCAGAGGCATCTCCTGGAGGTGCAGGCTGCCTTGCTTGCACCGGGGTTTTATGTCTTCACTGGCAGTAATGTGGGAGTTGAAGTGTTCCCTGTTGTCTTCAGCTTGGCCAGGTAACAGCAACGAAAGTTGCAGACTGCCTCTTCCTCACCAGTTAATTTGTTGTGAAGGCTTCTAACTGTCATCTTCTGGCTAGAATTTTAATTCAGAAGGGACAGTCCCAAGTAGCAGCTTGCCTTTCTTATGCAGTGAAGGCAGCGCTGGAGGGAAATGGTGGGTGTTCGATTAGGAGGGAATTTCAGTCTTGCTTGGACAGTGTAACTCCCCACGGGATTGCTTAAGTGGGACCTTTAAAGGGTGCTCCTGTTGCTGCTGATACTTGTGATTTATACTGAAATATCTTCACTTGTGTCTTCTAGCAAAAGGAGCAGCAGCATGTCTGCAAAGACAAATACTCCATCACTGGAGCCTCAGGTACAACATTCCTGCCACCAGCATTTCTGCTGTCCGGACGTACAGCACACAGACGGCGGAGAACAAGGAAGAAGAGCCCCTGCACACCATCATCAGCAACACAGAGAATGTGAAAGGTGGGCGTGAACACAGATGTCTTGTAGGAGCACTCTCGGGGGGCAGGCAGACCTGGGACAAGGTCTGGGTGCAGCTGTGCCCTCACCACGAGGGTGAGCCCTCTGCAGTAGTGTTTCTGCCTCTGGAGGAGGTGCAGGTAGTGGTCATCACACCCTAGCTGGCAGACTACAGTTTGAATCGGTATTGCACTGTCACCTCCCCAAACTGGAACATGCAAATCAGAATGGCCTTTACTGAGGAATGAGGCCATGAAGACTGCGAGAAGAAGTTGCATCTGTGGGCTTAGCCAGGCAACTGATGATCATGCATATATATATATATATATATATATATATATATATATGTAGGGGCTCCACAGGCTCTAGAATTTGCCTAAAAAGAGATTTTTTGTCCCAGAAGCAAGCTGTGCCTGCCCAGGTCATTGGTGTGGATCATGGAGGTCTAATGAGAATCCTGGTGTCAACCTTTTAGTTAGAATTAATTGCTTTACACATCTTCAGGGAGAAGTGCTTTAAAGCAAGGTCACGTGAGTTATTCAAGCACAGAAATAGCATCTTAACTCCATGGTCCCGTGGTTTTTCTGGCAGGTACTTTTGAGACCGCCAGGCTGTGAAGACCCCAGTGGGGTTGATGGACTGCTCTTGCTGCTGTCCACACCCCAGCTTCACCCCGTCACTAGGGAATGTAGGTCCTTGCCAGCAAGGCATGGCAGAGGTGATGTGTGACCCGTGACTTCCCCCATGTTGCTTCAGGGTTCTCTAATGCCTCTAGCAGGAGAAATGCTGTTTTTAAAAGGCCAAGGATGGTCTTTCAGCTGCGATGTTTTGTCGTGTTATTCTTTCTGAGGAAAATTCTCTTTCTGGGCACAGCTACCTACCTGCATAAGTGGCTGTACCTATGTACTCCCTTGCCTGCTCCACAGAGACATTTGAGAATTTGCCTTTTTCTGCTTAAGGCTCCAAGTATTGTTTGGGCATGAGAAATGCTACCTGGCTGTAGAAGCTCTTGGAGCAGCGCATGTGCCGATGGTTCCCTTGAAAATCGAGTCAAGGAAGAGTGTGGAAGGCAGGCTATAAACCACAGGAGGCACTTGAGAGAGCAGTTGGGGATCGCATGGAGCCACACATAAGGAGCAAGGGGAATCGCCTTTCACTTATTTATTGATTGCTCTGGGCCCAGACATGGTGACCAATGTGCCGGTATTGCAGGCTTTGACTACCTTGAGGTTTGCGTGCCAGGAGTTGAGGTGCAGAGGCCAAGTGTCTGCTTGGCAAAGCATGCTGCCTCATAGGGGTGTGTAAACACCACCTTTGTTGTCATCTTGTTGGAGGTCACAGCTACCTGTGTCCCATCCTGCTTCAGGCTTTTGCTCCTGGGAAGCTGAAGCACGTGGTAAGACTGCAATTTTGCCTTCCTTCCCAAGAGGACCCCGGTGAAGTGCCTTAAAGGTGTGTTTGTGATTTTATTCTAGGTGCAGCCTCTAAACATGAGTTTCAGGCTGAAACGAAGAAACTGCTGGACATTGTTGCCCGTTCCTTGTACTCGGAAAAGGAGGTAAGGCACCCGCTACTTGCTGGTAGATTTTCTGTTGGCAAAGCCCTGTCTATGTCAAGGGGTACATCTAAAATGGTTGAGCTGGAAGAGTACCTGCTCAGTTTCCCAGCATGTCCTGTGCTGTTCACGTCGTGCTTTCTTGAATGACGTTTTCTTAAGACACCTTGAAAATGTGTTTTCAAAACAATTTGTAGGTATGGCCAGGTGACTCTGTGAGCCTCAGAGCCTCTGCACTTTAATATTGAGTTCAGACAAACTGTTCTCCTGGCAGATAATGGGGAAGTGCAGTTCTTTTTCTAGCGAGTTAGGAATTAGTTTGTGAGTAGGCAATGAGTTCCCAGGTCTCTGGGAATCCCGTGCAGTGGACAAGGCCAGGCTGCAGTGTCAGGTTGTGTCTCGTCCCCAGGTATTTATCCGGGAGCTGATCTCCAATGGCAGTGATGCGCTGGAGAAACTGCGTCATCGGCTGATGGCAGAAGGGAAGGCCTTGCCAGAGATGGAGATCCATCTGCAGACAGACAGTGGAAAGGGAACCATCACTATCCAGGTACCTCCCTTCGGTAACAGGAGAGCATTATTCCCTGCTCCTCTCATCACTAGCCTTTGTCCCATGAAGGATCAGTGGAAGCTGAGTGGCAGCACAGTCCCGTGGATTCCCAAGCCTGCCTGAAGAAGTGTTCTGTCCTCAGCTGGACTCTGGTTCATGAGGCTGTAACCTCAGGATTTGATGAGAAACCACCAATTTATCTGCTTCACACTCATCCCCATAGGAAAATTTGCTGCTCCTTCCTTCCCTGTTAGGAACTACCAGCAGCTTTTCTCGCAGTACCTTGTCTGGTGCACTTCCCAGGTTGTGTGTGCATTTCTCACTGGTGGAAAAGTTGGGAGTTTGGTTTCATCCTGACCTTGGAGGAGGATTTCCCTCACCACCTTAAGTCTGAGGTGTTACATGATAGCTTGCAGACCTTCCCTCTCACCTCAGTCGCTGGGCGATGCTGGGCTGGTGAGAAGAACCTCCCATTCCTGATTGTCTCTCTCTCCTCCTGCTCCAGGACAGGCCAAGTCCAGCTGATGCTGAGGCTCTGCCCTAACATACAGGTGGGACTATGGATTGCGGGAGTACCATAGCACTTATGTGTCCTCCTTTCTGCAGCATTGGTTTTGATTGTTCCCTACTGGTGACAAAATGCTTGGCAGGAGCGGGGCAATCAGTGTAAGCATGCTCTCCTGTGAGCCTCGGTGCGGTGAGGGAAGGTGGAGCTGGTCCTTCTTTCTGTACTTTGATTGCTCTTGTTTGTGTCTGTTGTCCAGGGTGGAAGGCTGAGGCTCAGTTTTGGTGTTTTCTTGGCAAAGCTCTTAATGCAAAGAAGGCAAATCAGTATCTTTCCTTGTGGACCAGTGTCAGCCATGGGAGTGTAGGGGAGGACTGTTCTCAGGAGAGGGTGAATGAGGCAGACAGCAGTGTGTGAGTGAAGGCTGACCATAGCAGGTCCAGGGGAGACATGGCGCAGACAAAGCACACAATCTGATATTTTTCACGTGGGACAAAAGCACTGGCTGTTAGAGGCTGCTCAGTTTTTTTTATACTTCTGTTTCTCTGCAGAGCAAGCAGCTGTGGTTGCCATGGGGAAGTTAGTGATCGTCAGTGGGCAACACAATCATCAACCCAAAGATTCTCAAACCGTAATGCAGAGGCTTTGCTATTCCTATCACACCTGACTATTGCATTTTTCTGACTGCTGTGTAACACCGATTCCTTAATGAGCTCTCGCTTAGCCCCAAGCAGGGTGTCGTTCCTGTCTTGCTCTCATCTTTCCCTTTTGCGATCATAGGGGACGCGTAGCCTCTGAAACCATCAAGACTAAATTATAACTCATGCCCTCTAACTGTGGAAGCTGTCCCCTTCTTTGGCAGTTTGGTCAAGAGACCTGTTTGCTCACCTTGCAGATAGGGTGCATTTGACATCATACCCAATTAGACATGTTAGGGATTTGTCTTTTTATAACCCCCTACCTGGCTGCCTGTGCATCTCTAATGCGACTAAATGAGTCTTAACTAGGAAGCTTTTAACTGCAGCAATACCTCACTCTGAGAAGGGAGAGAGAACAGCGCTACTCCAATCTCTTCTAATAGGTTTGCCTTCTCAATCGTGCCTAAAGCTTCTTACCTCCAGCGAAGGGTTTATTTATAACCTCTTGAAGAAACATACTGCATATAATGATTACTTTGAACAAGCCTCATTCAGAACATTTCCCTACCTTTCAGGAATGCAAAGGTGCAAAAAAACTTGCCTGCAATGATTGATGCAGAGATGAACCTGTCCCTTAGTCACTGTTTTGTTTTCTGTACTCACTAGGACCCACCAAAACAGAAGCAGCAGGTCCCTCATGTGTGATCTGTAGCAATGGTCACCCCAGTTTTTTCTAGAAAGGTCCCGTTGTCTCAGTCTGATTCCTAGGTCCTTGTTGTCAGATCTTCATGCCGCTCTTGGCCCCAGGATCTGCTAGATCTCTCCCCTCATCCTCCAAGCCCTGTAACGTCTCTCTGTGTCTCACCAGTTGAGAAAAGGCAGGTCTGTAACGTATGACGGCCTCTGTTACAGGCATGCTCCAGTAAAGGACTACATTAATCTCTGTCAAGTGACTGCAGTTCTGCTTACTTCTCTGCCAGGGCTGAATTTCATTTGTAAGCATAGCAAGACTCAGAATTTTAATATGATGTCCTCATTCAGGGATATCCTACCTAAGCATTGCCGAGTGTTGTATCTGCTAAGAGGGAAATGTTCACTGTCTAGTCCACTGAATTGCACCACATCAGTTCCTTCACCAACATCTTGTTGTTTTAGCAAATTCCATGGTTTTCTCCACCCCTTTGAAAACTGCCTCATTCTGTTTCTAGGACAGCTCCATCTGGTAGCAGCCATAGCCTGCAAGGTCAGATCCCTTAAGGAAATCCCCTTGAAAATGTTACGGGTGTGTTTTCAGTGAGAACAGATCTGCAGAGCTCTGCAGTTCCGCATGCTAAGGCTTTACAGACATGTTTTTCTGGATCCTTTGAGGTAGGAACAGAGAACCCCTTCTGCACCCCAAAGCCCTGTGACCACAGAGCTCTCCTTCAACACCTGCACAAGGCTGCCCGTGGCCGGCTGGTGACAGGCGCTTGGCTGCGGTGTAGTCGGTGTTGCTGCTACACAGCTCTGCCATACTGCTGTGTCTGGTGGTAACCCTGTGTTTGTGTGGGCTCGGAGGCTGGAGCCGTGCTCGTTGCTGGTGCTTGATTTAGGGCTAGGACAGTGCTAGCAGTTTAGAGGAAATTGTTTGAAATGTTTACAGAGCTAATAGCTGCTGCTGGGTGAGGGAGTGTGACCGCTGTTTTAACATGGATAAGCAGCGTAATTGCTGCCAGAGCTTGGGCTGCTCAATTCTCTTTGCTGGGCTTTCTTCTCATTGTTGGAGTAATCCAAAATCAGTGTCTGTGAAGCCACAAAATAACAAGTTTGCTGTGTTTGGGAGGAGTTAAAATGACTGCAAACACCACTCTTCCCTGCAACAGCCCCCTGTATTGCTGAGCAGATCTCTCCTGGCTTATGAGTCTGCAACAAGGACTGGGCTGTCCTGAGGCTCTAATAAAGAACTGAGATGTTTGGGCTTTAGCAGTTCAGTGCAGGTGCACCCACATGTCCAACAAAGCTTGGTGCAGGCGGGGAGCTGGTCCCCCTCCACGTTGGGTCGTGTCCCGGCAGCCACCCTGTGCTGCCAGGCTGCAGCAGAGAGAGGGTTACGTCCCTAGCTGTGCGCAGCATTGCAGCATCCGTCTGCCACTTGGGCTTGAGGAAGCAGGGGAGCAGGAGATGGACAATAATGCAGGTAGAGATGGAGGGGTAAAGCTGGCTGTACTTGGACAAGCCTTAGGTGGAATTAAGCTTACAGAAATGTGCCACTGATTGCAGGGGTGGGTTAGAGCTTCCAGTTGTTGCACCATCTTTAACAAATAAGCTAGGGAACCAGAAATACAAACACATCTCAAATAATCTGCGGCCTAGGGAAGGAAGTGCAGAATCTTTTCTTTTCTTCCTCTTCATGCCAGAATAAGAGCATGTCAGATTTCAAAGTGGATAAGAGGAAGTACTTTTCTGAACGCTGAGCATTTAGATCTGGATGGTTGGAGGCTGAGCCTGTAGCAATGCTCAGCATTGTTGAAAATAATGTTAACACAGGGTATTGGAAAGGAAAGGAAACCTCAGGCTCTGTGCTTTGGACAGCTTCCGCGTACTAGGCCAAGATTACCGTGTATCTGTGCGCATCAGTTTTATTGTGCCTTTTATCCGTTTGTGGCTGCTACAGATGCCGTATTGGTTCTAAACCAGAACGCTGCTCCAGTGTGGCTGCTGTCCTGGTCTTAAGCAAGGTATTTAAAGAACAGGGGTACAGTTGCTAATCGGACATTTTGGGATTTTATTACCTCATCAGTTGGTGAAAGCAGCATGTCCTTATTTTATTATGTAGTCAGTGTTCTTCTGATGCCCTGTTGAGATTTTGCACTGAAATAAGTGTTTCAAGTGTTCGTTTTGCAACAAAGCGAAATGAAAGGCACAGTAGCTCAGATACGTACCTCTAATTGCAAGCATTCTTTCACATGCAGCCGTGACAAAGGCAGCAGTTCATGGTTAGTTAATGGATTGTTTGGTGTAACGAGCCTCTGCAATATCTTAAATTGGACTCAGGTAATGAGCAAAGATGTTACATTACCGAGGTTCTTGTTTACCAGCTAAACTAAGCAGTTTGTTGATTTAAACTGGATTTGTTGCTGTAATTATGTGCAGTTTGTTTCTGCTTTTCCAAAAAGTATGATATGAATACAAGAGCTGTGGGCTGACTGATTTGATGAGACAGATAGTGGGGACGAAGGGGTTCATTTACCCCTCTGTCAAGGAAGTCGGAGGTCCTCAGGGCTGCGGAGCAAATGCAGAGGGTTTCATGGTGGGAGCCCTGAGGTACTATATGCCTGGCAGTTATCCATCCATCATTACACAGAACAGTGTCTGCAAATGTCCAGCACCCATGCCACAAAGGTTAGAACAAAGTGTCCCATGCAGTTCAACAGCAGGCCTTGTATCTGGGAGGTCTCCACACACAAAAAGGTGCTAAAAGCAATGTTCACCTGCTGTCTCTTCAGGGTAAATGTTACTTAGTTTAGAAGTGTAGTCCAAGTGTGGTCATAGAGCTCTTCATAGTCCCTCAGAAGATGGGATGAAGGTCTGTAGCCTGTTGTGTTGTCTTGCAGAGCGACAGGGCTTGTAGAGGGGATGGTTCAGGGGGAGGCTGTTTACTCTGCACCCTAAGAAGTCCCAGAAGGGAAATTCAGCCAGGTGAGGAGGTTGTTGTTCTGCTGAGTAACAGAAGGGCTTCTGTAATTAACCTTCAGCTAATGAAGTGTCAGCGCACTGAACTTTGTTTCATGGTATACAGTGGTTGGTTTCTCCAAGCTGTGGAGAAGCATTTAGCACTTTGAACATAGCCCTCACATCTTGTAATTTGTGAAGCCCCATGTACAATTTGCTTCGTGCATTATGAATAACTGCTGTGTCTGTTTTCAGCCTGATAAAACTTTTCTTGCAGGCTGAAGGGAGGGCTTGAAACTGTCTGCAGGGGAAGAAGAGTTGTAATGTTGGTGGAGCAACGGCAGTCCTTGCAGTTACGCTGGCCGATGGCGGGTAGAAAGTCTTTGCAGGGGGCTTTGCGATGACAGTTCCTGGCAAAGACGCCTAGAGGCCGAGCAGCAGCCTGCGCAGCGCAGAACGATGTGAGAAGGGCAGTGGAAGTCCCGCCAGCTCCTTCCTTGGATTTCATGGAGCTAGTGCTGCCAGTGCTTGCGTCTGTCCGAGGCGGGCTGTTTGTGGGCAGGTTCATTTGCTTCCCACCGCTGAAGAGGGCCTGCTCTGCAGAAGCTGAGCTCCCCAGTCTCTCCGCCACCACCACTTTATTCCCCGTTCCCCGGAGCAGCACCATCTGGTGAAGGGAGCCGAGAAGCGCAGTGCGAAGGCCAGCCGCAGGAAACGCATACGCGGCAAGAGCGGTTTGAATCTTGATGGCGTTTTCATCTTATCCGCCCAGGTGTTTTCCTGCAGTAGGAAATGTCGGCTTTGCCAGGATCTTCGGCCGGCCACCTAAAAAGACGCTTTCCGCTTTCCCTATTAGCGGCTCGTCGCTGTTGGGGGAGCAGACCGTTTTCAGCTGTGTTCTTTGTTCGTTGCTATTCACCCTCATCAAACTAGTCTCCAGGAATTGTCATTAAGCATTTTGCAATAAGTTTGGCAGGGCGTTCGGAATTCAATAGCTAAATAAATTCGTGGGGTAGGGATATTTTTTTTTAACATACTGGAATTTGGGAATGACATGCTGTGCTATAAATAGGAGTGGATCAGAGGAGTTAAGAGTTCTGTTCAGGGTCTGGCATGAACAAAACCTGAACCAGATGCTGAAAACTTTTCTTTCTGGCTTTTTCTTCCCTGGGGGAAGGGACCATGTCAGATTCCTGAGATTTTGCCATACCCTGTTTGTTTTTCCTGGCTTTTCATCTCCCACTGTTGAGATCTTACTGGGCATCATCCCTCTTCTTAGCCAAGTCTACTGACTGGCCTTACCGTATTTAATCAAGGGAAAGGTGTTGCTGTGCCATGACTTGTGCGGATGCAGAAGTCTTACCCACATGGCACCTCACTCAGTAACCTCACAAGTTGACCACAGTTTGATCCTTCAGTGGAGTTCAACACTATATTAAAAAAATATGTACTAACATTAACTTACTTTGCTAGTAAATAAGCCCAGTAAATGCCCCACATGGGTGGTAGAGGCATGCTGTGCCACAATTCACTCTAGCATCTCACCTCTGAGCCATCTAGCAGCAGCCAGTTCCGCTCCAGCTCGTTTTGCTGATTCCTGCATGCCGAATCCCACCCCTACATTAACAACACTGGGAGTGTGTCAGCCCGCTTCTGGATGTGCAGGCTTCTGTCAGCTGTGATAACTGTGCTCACAGGTACCCGAGTGGAGATGAACTCCTCACATGAATGAGAATCACCTTTCACTTGGCTAATTCTTGTGCTGCTGCCCCCTTACGGAGTGGCTCAGAGAACCTGTAAGAGCAGCTTCTCGGGATGTTTGTGTCAGGTAGAGAAGCTGCTGGGATTTGGGAGGGGGAATGGCGCTTTGTTTTCAGAAGTGGCATCCTGGAGAGCGTTAGCCTGCCCTTTGCTTCTGTGGAAGATGTGTGTGGAGCAAGACTGAAAATACATTGGACTACAAAGTGGAAAAGATTTTTGTTGGGGTCCTGTGTGGGAGGGTGGCCATTTCTAGCTGGGGTTTGCTGTTACCCATGTTGCCTTTGGGTCGTGCAAATGTATTGTGGCAACAAATGAAGTTGCAGCCTAGTCTGAGGCTTGCTGTAGCCTTTTCTGGATGGTGCTGCTGCTGCAGGGTCTGCTACCTGAGAGGCGTGCAGTAGCAGCAGGGAGATGTTTATCTGCATGCAGCAGTGCAAATCTGGATTAAACTGGGGACGACAACAAGCCATGAGCCTTCAACAGAGCACTGGACACTTGAGCATACTCAAGTCTTGTGGAGCATAATGTGAGGGGGAGAGGAGGAAGAAAAAGGCAGAGTAGGTGGAGATCAGTGAATGTGGTGCTTGTAGACAAGGTTCTGCATTACCTGAGAGTTGAGGGATTCACTGCTCTGCCACTGATTCCTGGTGTGAGGGCACCAGTTCCCCATCTCCGGATTGGAAATAAGCTGCTTCTCACTGCTCCTTAGCTCCCCTTTGGACCTGTTCAGGAATGGAAACTGTCTCTGTATGTGCATGGCACTTGGCACAGTGAGGCCATGACTGGGTTGAGATCTCTTTCCAGTGCTGTCATCCTGTGCATTTTTAGACGGGTGTAGAAACCAGCCTGTCTTGGCATGGTTTTGTCTTCTCCCAGGAAATGGCTTGAGGCTCTGAGCTTTCTGGTGGTTTATAGCCCCAAGGCAGCTGTGGCTGCCCCTTGGAGCTGTGTGCCTTTTGAGTCCACTGTCCTCACCGTGTGCAGGTGGAGTCACAGCTGGAAGTCTGCTGTTGCATTTACTGCTCAGCTGGCTGGGAGAGAGTGGGAGTCAGAGGTAGAAGTTGCTCAGGTGCTGTTTGCTAAAGCAATGCTTCTCTACTGATATTTCAGCTACAATTGCTGTTTCTTTTCAGGACACAGGTATTGGGATGACCCAGGAGGAGCTGGTTTCTAACCTCGGTACCATTGCTCGATCAGGCTCAAAGGTAACTTGGGATGAGGCACCCCCCCTTAGAAAAGTCTTCTCCAATTACAGCCACTTTTGTTCTCCCAGTAATTTCTCATTCTGTTTTGTCCCTTGACCCCCAGCGCAGCTGTGAAATTACACCCCTCTTGGAAGGTGAAACCTACCTGTGGAGTCTTCTAGCTCTTAATGGTCTCTGCTGTGTGCTGTGGGAGACCTGTGGTGCTCAAGCAGTGCTAATGGGCCCTGTGTGTAATGCTGCTGCACCTGGCTGCCTTCGCTCCCAAATGCCTTCCTCCCCAAGCCATCATTATTGAGGGGCACATGCTCACTCGACATTCACCCTCTGTCCAGGAGGGCAGCAGCTGTGTCTTTGTGCTGGCAAGTTGTTATAATGTACCTGACGTACCTGGTTTGTTTGGTTTTTCACCTCTGGAGTTACCATTTTAAGGTTTCGTGCTCCTGATTGACTGAGCCCTCACTTGTTTTCCTTTACTGCTAGTGGCAGTGAGTGTTGCCCTAAGCAATGCTCCCTTTTTGCAGAGGTACAGTCCCTGTGGAGGAAACCCTTTTCATTGGGCACTGTCCTCAGAGCACCAATGCAGAAGTGTAGGATGAGGGTGCTGGACTGCCAGGCTGCAGTACCTGGCGTAAGACTGCATCAGTGCATGAGGAGCCCAGCTGGAGGATGGATTGCGGCCTCCCAGTGGTACCTGAAGTCACTGTGTGCTGTTTTATGTCTCTTTGTTTCTCCAGGCTTTTCTAGATGCTCTGCAGAGCCAAGCTGAAGCCAGTAGTAAAATCATCGGCCAGTTTGGAGTGGGTTTCTACTCAGCCTTCATGGTGGCTGATAAAGTGGAGGTGTTCTCACAGTCTGCAGAGCCAGGGAGCCCAGGCTACCACTGGTCTTCAGATGGGTAAGGCTGCAGAATGGGATGGGGCGGGGGGGCTGTGTCCAGACCAGGCATGGACTGAAAGCTGTGCAAAGCAAGACAGGGCTTGTGTCATGTTTTATGACCAGGCTTACTAGTTTAGATCCTGCTCAGATTATATATGGCAACAAAGTGTGGCCAAATGTGCCAGGGTAAAAACCAGAGGGACAGACTTGCTTTGCAGAGCAGGCGTGTTGTGGACAAAGAGAGTACCTGCCTCTCCTGTTCCTTCCCTGCTGGCAGGCAATCATCTTAGCAGTGCCCCAGGCTGGAGAGGTAAATTTAATCTCTTCGGTGTAGTCTTCCCCTGGGTTTTTGCTCGAGAGCACCCACAGGAGGCAGCGGTCATGCAGTGCTGTGGCTCTGTAGGCACATGTCTTCTCTGGGTCGGATCTGTGTGCTCATCCTTTGCTTTTTGCTTGAAGTTGCAAACATATGCGATGGCAAAGCTGTAGACTGCTGGACCATGTTGAAATTGTAGCTCCTGGTGGTGAAAAGCTCTGCATCCCCATAAAATCTCCTACAAATAAAGCATTTACCAAGTTATTTAAATTCTTGAAAAAAACATCTTGTAACTGAGACATCAGACTGTCTTGGGCTGCAGTCAAGCTCCTGTATACTGCAATTTGTACTGCTGTACACTTTGAAGGCTTGCTTGTCTGTCATCACCGCTGCTGTCTCTCCCCTGGGTCAGTGCTCTCACCCGTGTTTGATCCCCATATGGCATTCACTTAGCAATAGGGTAGGAATGGTTATCCAGAACAGGCTGTCTTCAGCAGAGCACAGCTGCTTTTCATTGTAACCAGTTACAGCGTACTCCAGTGGAGGTATGAATGAAGGCCCACAAACAAGTCAGAGTTGTCAAGGGAGAAGGCAGGAGCCTGGGTGTTGCAGTCACTGTACGAAATGTAGGAGAGGAGTTAGACTAGGCTCACACAACCTGAAGTTGGTTTGAAGTTTGTTTCCTTTTCAGTAGAGACTGCTAGTGTCTTTGCAGAGCAGTGTGTCCTGGGTCTGGAGTCTCTGTAGGGAAGACAGCCACATGTTTTGGAGGGGCTTCTCAGGGGCACAGAGATTGTTCAGGCATTCAGGATTTTTTGCCTTTTCCTCTTGGTGCTGAAGTGTTGTGTGTGCTCTTAGTTTAATAAAACATTTTTATGTCCCATCGTGGATGTGTCTGAGGCACAAGTTGACACAGGGTCTGTTTCTAATCCTAGTTCAGGAATGTTTGAGATTGCAGAAGCATCTGGTGTCAGAACTGGGACTAAGATTATTATACATCTCAAAGAAGACTGCAAGGAGTTTGCAAATGAAGACCGAGTCAAGGGTGAGTGGAGGAGGGAAATGCTGCTACCTGCTGAGGGGCTGTATGATGTCTGTCAGGGGCCCGTGAGTGAGAGGTGAATTTACAGTGTTTTTCCTCTCTTGCAACACCTTTCACCTGCTGGTACTGAGGAAATTCTTACTGTGTTGTTTTCACAAATGTGACTCTTCTATGTCTTCTTTCCATTCCAGAGGTGGTGACAAAATACAGCAACTTCATCAGCTTCCCACTGTACCTCAATGGGAGAAGAATTAACACATTACAGGTGAACAGGAGGGCCAGAGGCAGGTCACTTACGGAGGTGAACCATTGTAATCCTCCACTGGAGAGAGGAAACAGCATAAAGCTGCCGCTGTCCCTGGAAATCAAGGGAGGATTGTCCAGGATATCACAGACCCTGTAGCCATCAGTTAATGAGAACAAAAGGAGACGATCCAGCAGAAGTCATGCCTGGAACTGCTTGTTTGCTTTTGTTGGACAGAATTCTTGCAGATTAGCAAAGCAGTTTTTATTTACAGTTATCTTCTAGATCTTCCCTTAATCAGAATTACTCTTTCAATGCTTTATAATACTTTAACTGTTTAAGCCAGGTGACATGTTAGTGATGTAGGGATTGCTCCAGTCACTGGTGTGCTGACACCTCTTGCTGCAGTTCTTTCTGTCCTTCAGCGTGGGATAGCCAGTGCCAGTGAATGGTTCGTTTTCTTAGTGGCTCAGCTCACAGCCTGATTTTCTTCACAGCTCCTAGCTGAGCATTGCTTCGTGTTGGCATTTTCTGACCACTTAAAATTATATTGCAGCCAGGTCTGTTTTAGTCAGAAGTTCTTGGCCCGATTGCAGGAATCACCTAGGTGAAATTAATTATCTTCAGAACAGAAATCTATGAATCATTTTTCTCCAGCATCTCCTTTTCTGGTTGTTTAAAGCTTCCTCACATAAGAGAGCAGGTAGAGAGTGTGTGTGTGTGTGTTTTTTGTTTCCTGGAATGTGGCACTGTATGGACAGACTTTCAAGACTGTACTTAAATATTTTATGATGTTAATTTATCTAAGGTTCTGTAATTGGTGTTATTAGTCACTGATATTTATTTGGATTCCTGCATGATAGTTTCTGTTCTGAAGGCTTTCTAGCTGTTTCCCTTAAATTACAAAACCAGAAATAGATTTAGACAGCTGTTTGTTCTTTCTACCTGACAATCAATAGAACAGACTCCCTAGAGAAGAGTAGTACTAGAGCAAGGGGTGAAATGCCCTTAATAGAGTCATGTACTTTTATCTTCTTATCAGAAAGTCTGTTTTCCCTTGGGATACAGCAACAGCTTTATTCTCATTATGCTCCCATTTCAGGCCTTTTCTTTATCCAGGATCTTGTTTTTGCATTTTTCTGCACATCAACCTCAATTCACTGTAAACAGAGCCATAGTTAGTTCCCTGGTGTGGATTTTCCCAGATAAGCCCTTGAATGCTTGCCGTGTAGCTGACAATGTGGAGTTAGAGGCTTTTCCGGTCTAACTGATAACTGTAGCTACAAGTAAGCCTCTGGGAAAGCAGCACTTTACCTAACAACAGCTGCTAGAAAGCACCTTAGTACCCAGTTGAGACCATAATCCTACCTGTGATCCTGCAAACCGTCCAGGACACCTGCGTGTGCTGGAAATGTTATGAAGCCACTTGTGGAACAAAGCTTTGAGGCAGAAAGTTTTAAGGAGTGTGGCAGCATGGCAAGGGCTGCCAGAGCCCTGAATCCCTTGGACTCTGGTGGGTGGAGGGTGGGCTGGATCTTTGCATTGCCCCCAGTAATCGCTCCTGTTACTCATTAGGGCTTGACTGGCTAAGAGTGGCAGTGAGTGTAGTGGGCTTCACCCAGCTGGAAACATGAGATTCTTAATTGAGTCCCAATGCTTGTTAAATGGGCAGAACCTCCCGAGTCTTTGCTAGATGCTGGTCTTTTGCTGAGGTACTGAAAACTTAAATGTGATGTGAGCATGGGCTGAATGCTCCAGAAAGCGTTGGGGACTTTAGAGCAGCAGCAGGTGGAAAGCAGGGCCACAGGAAAGGACCTGGTCTGGAGGTCATGACTTCAATTCACGTCTTGATGTGTGAAACGGTACTGCTGGACCACTTTCTGACCCTGCAGCAGGGACAGCCGACTGGTTCACAAACCATCTCCCAAACTGCTCCAAAACAAATCAGCAGAAAAACAGGCAATCCGAGAGTTGCTTCACAAGCACTCAGCTGACCTTGTGGTGGGATAGTGACCTCCATCAGGGAGGCAGGCCAGTTGCAACAGACCCATTTAAACTTTCACTTTTCTTTTGCTTGCCTTGAGATACTTGACCAGTACTGCCAGTCAGCTGAGCTGTAGTAACTGTCCAGGATGCTCTTGGCCAGTAGCAAGTGTGAGGCAATGGAGGTTAGCCAAATCCCTTTTGTTTTGGTCTAAGCAAAGCTGCCTTATATACGTTGCAGGGCAAGAGTACCTGTATGAGAGGTGACCCAAGATCAGCTGAGGGGCAGTAATTTGTTAGTCTGTGGTAATGTGTCTGAACCATAATACATCCCACTGCCCTCGGGCTGTGCAGACGAGTCTGGCTGTTTGAAAGATTGTATTTCGTTGCTCCAGCATCCTGGAGGGAAAGTGTAACTGAAAGAAGAGCCCTGTGCTATGAGGCCGCAGGTCTTGAGAGCTGATGGGAACTCGTCTCCCTTCTCCTTCATAGGCACTCTGGATGCTGGACCCCAAGGACATCGGCGAGTGGCAGCACGAGGAGTTCTACCGCTTCATAGCACAGGCTTACGACAAGCCCCGCTACGTCCTGCACTACAAGACCGATGCTCCCCTCAACATTCGCAGCATCTTCTATGTGCCTGAGCAAGTATGTGCCCGTCTGTCCAGGGAACAGTGGGACATCTGCCCACTTGCTCTGAAGAGGAGAGAATAGGAGAGTTCCTTAGGGAAAGGAGTCAGCTAAGGCTGCAGAATGGCAAGGAGGAATATCCAGTGTGGTATCTCTGCAGTAGGCTGGGTGCTACAGGATAGCTGTGGGGATACTGAGCCACGACAGGAGCGGGGAGATGGTTTGGGTAGATCCCTAGGGAAGACAGCCAAGATTTCAGCTCTCGTTAGGTTCAACACTAGTAGGGAAGACCACAGTGTGACCTGGTCAGCTGGTGCAGCCACAGAGATACTGCAGCATAGTGTGCAGCTGGGCACCCTGCACGGTGCTGGTGTTACCCTTCTGTCTCTTGTTCCTGCAGAAACCATCCATGTTTGACATCAGCAGGGAACTGGGCTCCAGCGTTGCCCTCTATAGCCGCAAAATTCTCATCCAAACCAAAGCTGCAGACATCCTGCCTAAATGGCTGCGTTTTCTTAGAGGTGTGTGCTGGGACCAGGAATAGCGGGCTGTGGGCCATGGCTTCCCCAGGGGTGAAGGCAAGATGCTGCCTTCCTGAGCCTGGCACTCATGTTTGCCTCGCTGTTCAAGGGTTGCTCTGTGTTCCAGGTGTTGTGGACAGTGAGGATATACCCCTGAACCTCAGCAGGGAGCTGCTGCAGGAGAGTGCCCTTATCAGGTAAGCAAGAGGTAGATCCTGTGGACTGCTGAGGCTCTTCCAGCTTCTTGCTGGTTGAAGAGGGGACATTGTGAGATAGTTAGAGGGGCTTGGAGGGACCTGGCATGTAAGCTGCAGCATTTTCATCTGTGAGAATTTCTGTAGTCTGTAAAGTGAGTTGTTTCTCAGCCGTGCTGGTCACATCTTGACATGTGGGAGCAGCATCCTGTGTCATACAGTCTGCTGCCACCTGCATGGGCCACGTTCCCCTCATGTCCAAGGCTGCCTTTTGGTATCTCTGGTCCACAGCAGTAACAGTGCATTTGCTATTTAAAGTGTCTGGTCTGCACCACCAAGTGGTTTGGAAAACAAAACCAAACAGTGTCAGCTGTCAATATTAGGAAGCTGGGCCATACTTTAGTGTCACCGTTATTTATGTGTAAATCTTCAAACAGCACCTTGCGCCTCTTGTTTCCAGACTTCCTTCAAAAGGAAAGCTTTGCTGTGCTCACACACACATTTGTCAAAAACTGACAGCCAGCCAGCAGGGTTTTCATGTGGTGCTGAGGCCCAGTGAAGCTGGCTGCTGGCAGGCCAGTCTCCTCAAAGAACCCCTTAGACCTGGCTTTGGTTTTTCCTTCCTTTTTGTCCTTCAAGTCCCCTCTCAAACATCTGCCATTGTTGGAACTTGAAGGAAGTATAAGAGTAGGCTCTTACTCCTTAGTATTGGCACTGTTATCTTGTTAGGTTTGATGGCTAACTTTGTATTCTACAGCTGGTGAAATGCCTCTACCTTCACTTTAGTCACCAAATTAACCCTGTCACTTCACAGTGGATTTTCAGGCTTTCAGAAAGCATTCCTCCAAGTGTAACCCTTTCATAGCCACTTCCTTTCCATGTTTAAGGGTAGCTGTGGGAGTGAGGCAGATGGCCTGTGCACAGTTGGTTATGTACTGCAGCATCACCGAGTCACGAGTTACTGAAGATTTGAGCTTCAGCAGTACATTTATACCACAGCTCTAGCTATCTCTCCAGCTCAAGAGCTGCTCTTGACTGAGATACAAAGAACAGATGTAGAGCCATGAGGGAAAGGAGACAGTGGACCCAGGGTTTCTCCTTTGTCCTCATGTTTGCAAATGCATCACTAAAACACTGCACAGGGAAAGAGATGTTCATCTGAAATCTCTTGTCTTGGTCCAGCAGCTATCTTTAAAAAGGCTTGTTTCTGCTGCAGGAAGCTCCGAGATGTTTTGCAGAAGAGGTTGATCAAGTTCTTCATTGACCAGAGCAAGAAGGACCCTGAGAAATATGCCAAATTCTTTGAGGACTATGGGGTATTCATGAGAGAGGGGATTGTCACGATAGCAGAGCAGGATGTCAAGGTACCAGGAGTCCGGAAGCACTGCAGCTGATGGGAAAGATTAGTGGCTCCTACTGTGACCTGGGATGAGGGGGGGACTGCTACTTCTCTGTGAATCATACACACCTGTAACTTGTGTTCCTGGGTCTAACAAGACCTACAGATTCTCTAGTGCCGAAACTCTTTTTTCTGACTGGGTACTGCTTCCCACTTAATTTGAGACACTGCAGAGTCTCTGTACCCACACTGTGTTGTCAGCCCTCCCTGATGCAATATGAACTACAACAGGCAATAAACTAGGCCTTTCTCCTACTGTTGTCCTCTGCCTGGATTCCCATTTCCAGGAGAGCTTGACCTACATCCTGTCTAGGTCACTTTTCTGCCTCCTTAATATCTGGAGCAGGAAAGGAGGGACTCAGAATCCCCTGAGCCTTTTTGCAGGGCTGCAAACAGATCGTGCATGCTACAAAGGGAATTCTTGGGGCTGGGAGTGGTCAGATAGAACTATAGTCGCCTTGCCTCAGCTCACAGGAGCACATTTCTTCCAGGAGGACATAGCAAAGTTGCTACGTTATGAATCGTCTGCCCTGCCCGCAGGCCAGCTGACCAGCCTGACTGACTATGCCTCCCGCATGAAGGCAGGGAGCAGAAACATCTACTACCTGTGTGCGCCCAACCGGCACCTGGCTGAGCACTCCCCATACTTTGAGGCCATGAAGAAAAAGGACATGGAGGTGGGTGAGCAGTGTGCCATGGCCAGGGGAACACCCTGAGCTACTACACCAGTGGTCAGGGCTCACCTGGATCTCAGGGCTGAGCAGGGCAGTGAGGCCGGTGATAGACCCCCACCACTGCGGTGTCTTTGCCCGGTGTCCCTCTGTCTCTACTCAGACTGGCTACTGCGGCATGGGGCCAGGAAGGACCTGTCACACACGCTGTGCAGGCGGGTTAGTACTTGTGCAGACATCTAGTTCTGACATCTACTTAATACCTTTGCTGAACCCCAGAGCAGGAGCCTAGGAGCTGCTGTGCAGAGCTGGTAATGGCATCATAGGTGTCCTCTGAAGGCAGGTGGCCCTTCCAGGACTGGAGTCAGTGCTGGTTCCCACTTTCCATGGGACAGCAGGACTTGTTCAGCTGCATATCTGTCACCCATGGTAACAAGCCCTCCAAGGGTTTGCTTTCATTTGGGGCCCTGAGCGATAGTCACCATGGGGCTGAACCTGTTAGTTTCCCTTGTGATGTTCTTGCTCTTTGGTGCGGAGTTGCTTTGGGAAGGAGGAGATGCTGTTACATCCCAAACTATGTGTTATTGTCCCTTTTCTGGCACAGGTCCTGTTCTGCTATGAGCAATTTGATGAGCTGACACTCTTGCACCTCCGGGAGTTTGACAAGAAGAAGCTGATCTCGGTGGAGACAGATATTGTTGTTGATCACTATAAGGAAGAGAAGTTTGAGGAGAGCCGCCCAGGTATTGTGAGGTTCCCCTGGCCCTTCCTGCTGCATGCAGTCCTGCCGCCCTGTGCCAGCCAGTGAGGGTACACCTCCTCCAGCGCTCTTGCAGCTCCTGAGCGTGTGAGCAAGAGCACTCCTTTCCATCCTGCCATTCTCATGCTCTGAGGCAACTTGCAGTTCTTGCAGATCCCTTTTATCCCACGTGATCAAAGTTTAAGCAATTTGCCAATTTAAACAGATGGAATGTCACATGTGGAGTTTCCATGATTTGAGTTTTAACAACACGCATACATCTGGTGCCCTGACAGAGGCAGGCAGGCACTGGCAGGGCATGAGCCTGCCCTCTCTGGGTATGGCACGGGCTGGGATGAGGGCACATACGTAGGTGTGTGCTGAGTGGTGCTGCCTTCCCATTTCCACAAGAGAACAGACAAAGGGAAGTACGAAATGGACTGAGCTCGGGAGTAAAGCTCACTGTCCATTGGCACACTAATGCATGCTGAGATGTGCCCTCTTTCCCCTGCCAGCTGCAGAACGTCTGACAGAGAAAGAGGCTGAGGATCTGATGGCCTGGATGAGAAATGCCTTAGGCTCTCGAGTCACCGGTGTTAAGGTAGGTATTCTGTGTCTGGGTAACTGAGTACAGGAGATCCATGGAGGTAATAATCTAGGGAAAAAAAGGTGGTGGTTGATTGGGGATCTGCTGCCACAGATTTTTCTTTGGACCCTGAGAGAAATCATTCTTCATGCCTCCTTTCTGTAAATGGTATGAATGCTGGCATTTGTCATTTGGATGGTCAGTGTGGCAGCCGAAGAACCACATCTTAATGAGTAATGAGCAAAGCCCATTTTACTAATTCATGCTCAGGTTACTAAAAGAACAGGCTGGTGACTGTCTTGCCTGTGGACTAGAAAGGCTTATTGGCAAGGAGTGCTTTGGGTCCAGCTGCGAGCTACTGCCTGTGGACCAGTGGGGCCATTTGAGTCCCCAGCTTCCCAGCTGGTTTAGGCAGCTCCTGTGGGGCGGGGATGAATCGTGTGGGGGCTTGGTGTGGATCTGCGCTGAGGAGACTCCCAAGTCCTTGAACCTCCCCCACCTCTAACCCATGTACATTTTCTATCTCGGCACCAATTGCTGTTTTTGCCACAGGTGACTACACGGCTGGACACCCACCCTGCCATGATCACTGTGCTCGAGATGGGGGCTGCCCGCCACTTTCTTCGCATGCAGCAGCTGGCCAAGACCCAAGAGGAGCGTGCCCAGCTCCTGCAGCCCACCCTGGAGATCAACACAGGGTAAGGGGAAACAATACCAGTGCTGGGCCTGGGGCACTGCAGTCTTTCTGGGGTGGAGGCAGAGAGCAGGCAATGTAAGGCTCCCAATTAGCAGAGCCCTCCCCATAAAGTGCAGTGTGTGCTACAGTGCCTTAATCTGTGAGGCTGCATGGCACGGTTGACATGAGCCACCCACATACACTATGTCCAGCCCTCTGAGGACCATGGGCATTATAGGGACAGCATGGGAGGGAAGAGAGAGGCCCCCAGAACAGTAGCAAGGAACTTGGAGCTATTCTGGCCTTTAGGTGGAACCTTTTTCTGTCCCACCTTGGCTTAGCTGCTCATTCTGGAAGTAAATTTCTCATTGTGTCCAAAAATACCAAGTCTCAGTGTTCATCTCTCTTACAGGCATGCTCTGATTAAGAAGCTTAACGAGCTGAAGGACAGTCAGCCTGATCTGGCCCAGCTGTTGCTTGATCAGGTGAGAGCCAGGCCTTCTCCAGAAGCAGCACCATCCTCCCCAGAGCCAGCTTGCAGACCATGTGCGGCAGGGAACAGGGTGAAGCCCTTCTGGTGGGCAAGAATCACATCCTTCTGTGGTCCCTGCTCTGGGTATTTCTGGCACCTGTGGTCCATGTGTTTTCCTACCAGATGACCTAGAAGACGTGCGTGGTCTCAGCATGCAGGTCCTGGATAATGACATTCACTTCCTCCCCAGCTCTCATCCAGCTCGCTCTTGCTGCTTTCTTCTCTTTTTCAGATTTATGAGAATGCCATGATAGCAGCAGGACTGAATGAGGATCCCAGACCAATGGTGAGCCGGCTCAATGAACTCCTCACCAGAATCCTGGAGAAGAACTGAGCCCCAGAAGACTGAAGGATGAACTCCGTGCTGGCGTCTCTTTCCTCAAGTGCCGTCACTCTGTCAGCTATTGCAGCATCTGCTTGCAGGCACTGTGCAGCGAGGGGTTCATGTGGCAGAGGGCCAGGGAGAATGCAGGGGACTTCCAACCCTCACTGCACACGGAGGAGCCAGTTGTAATTATTAGATCGTATGTCATCAACCTGTTCAAAGTATGATGTTCTTAGTGGGAGCAAAATCCAGAGGTTGCTGCTAAAACAATATGCCCAAATTTCTGACACAAGCCTGAAGAGCCTCATTTCATACTGTTTCTAGAAATAGCCTTTCCCAAAACAGATGTTGGCAGCAAGATTCCCAGTTAGGTCTGTGAATACACCCCCCATCCACTGAATCCCTGTGTACCATTGTGCTCCGAACAAGTACTGACAGAATTAATTAATTTGTTAAGAAACCTCCGCCTCTGACCAGGCAGGAGGAGTTTGCCGGCATGGAGATAGATTGCTGCCATTAGCAGACACAAGATCCTGTTGGTGGAACATATCACTACAGTCCCATGGCAGAAAAGATCCCTGAGCTGCTGGATAATTGAGTTCATCCTGGTCTTGCTGTGGAGAAAGGGAAGTAACTGGGAAACAGCTTTCCAGCGTGTGGCTTTCTGGAGAGTCTCCAGGGTTTTTCCCTTTTCTGTGGGATAAACTGCACGTCTAGCTGATCTGTATTTATGATAAATAAACTCCTCTTCTTTTCCAGACCCCTCCACTCTTCTCTGTTTGCCTTGCTTTGTTGGTCTTTGTGTCCTCCAGCTGGTGATTTGTTGGTTCTTCTCTCTTCAGATGCTGCTTGGTTCTTCAGGGCTTCGAGCGCTGGACAGTGGTGGGAAGAGAGGGCTGTGAAAAAAACAGTAGGTAGTAGAGAGTGTGGAGGGAAGACAGGAGAATCTGTAGCTGTGAACCCTGTTGGCCTTGTCTTAGAAAACGGAGTTTAGCCCTTTGAATCTTTTCTAAGGAGCAATGGCCGTTCAATGGAAGAGGCCTTTGTAACAGAAAATGCCACACTAGATTTCCCTTTGTGCGTCTGGTTTACACCATGCAAACTGGTTTACAAGAATTCTTTCTCCTGCTCAGTGGGGGCTCCGAGGCAGCTGTGATATTTGTTTAGCTAATCTTTAAATTGCCAGATTAAGATTCTGGAACTGGATTTGGTTAACTGGATGCTCTGCTGGACAGGAGAACCTCCAGCTCTTTAAGCTAAAGGAAGACTGGCTGTGCAAAGAGGAATGCAAAGGGTCTGCTGCATAGGGTACCATTTTAGGTGTTTTATTAACATCACCTAAAATTTCATTTTTATTCAGATGCAGAAGAACAACTAATATGTGACAGTTCAGAGGGTGTTGAGAAGAACAAGAAGCCACCTTCTACATCCTACACACCTTCTGATATGTTGTATCAGAAATAGTGTGGCCAGCAGGAGCAGGGAGGTGATCTTCCCCCTGTACTCAGCACGAGTGAGGCCGCAGTTTTGGGCCCCTGACTACAAGAAAGATACTGAGGAGCTGGAGCGCGTCCAAAGAAGGGCAACGAAGCTGGTGAAGGGTCCAGAGCACAAGTCTTATGAGGAGCGGCTGAGGGAACTGGGGTTGTTTAGTCTGGAGAAAAGGAGGCTGAGGGGAGACCTCATCGCTCTCTACAACTACCTGAAAGGAGGTTGTAGCAAGGTGGGTGCTGGTCTCTTCTGTCAGGTGGCTGGAGATAGGACGAGAGGAAATGGCCTCAAGTTGTGCCAGGGGAGTTTTAGATTGGATATTAGGAAAAATTTCTTCACTGAAAGTGTTGTCAAGCATTGGAACAGGCTGCCCAGGGAAATGGTTGAGTCACCATCCCTGGAGGGATTTAAAAGACATGTAGACAATCACACTTAGGGACATTGTTTAGTGGTGGACTTGGCAGTGCTAGGTTAACAGTTGGACTCAATGATCTTAAAGGTCTTTTCCAACCTAAACGATTCTGTGATTCTAGGGTAGCTGTAGCTCAGCTAGAGGCCACAGGTCTTGATCCAGCTCCTGGTAAGATACGGATGGCGTCTTTTGATTACGCTGGGTTTCCTTGATCATGCAATAACAAAATACCCTTAAATTGTCCATCCTCAAAGATCAGAAGAGTAAGCCAGCATCTAAGCTGGCACAGGTAAACATGTAAGGCTTTATTCCTGGAAGTTGACAACATATGTGGAATTCAGCTATACACTTTGGAGACTGGGCAGCATTCTTGTTTTCCAAGTAGGTATAAGATCCGTTGCCATCAAAATTGACATAAATACACAGGAAAAATTACTAGATGCTATACATGGACGCACAGAGCCTTGTAGGACACTTGAAAGGAGCAATACAATGTGGCCACTTCACAATACAGGGTGTTTCGTGAACACAGGCTGAAGAAATTAAAACCTTTGGTGATTTTTCTGATGCTAACAGTACAGCAGGTGGGTGCATTTACCTGCAAGCTGGTCACCTGGTGCTCACTGATAAAGTGCCTAAAAATAGCATGTGTTGATATAATGCCTGAACTGAAGCTGGATGCTAGTTTATAAAATTTGATGCAGTGAGAAGCAGAGCATGCTTACTATGGGACGGTCATGAACTGACACATCTTTAACGTCTGCAGTCCTGGGAATCCTCCGGGAATCCCAGCAGCCCTCGAGGTGCTAATTTTTCGCCATGAGAGATTTGTGACTAAAAGATCAAATAAGATTACTGTTACTGGAGTGCAAACCTACCCTTTGTCACTGAACCCATCAAACACAGTGAAAGGTGGCGATAGTCCTGGGAGCCCGTACGCAGCAAGGAGCAGGAGCAGCAGGATCAGGAGGGTGTTTTGACCCAAATCTCACATACTTTGCATTGCTTCTTTGTCTGATGCTTTGTCTAAGCTGCATCGTTGCATGCACCAGCAGCCTCTGTCTGGGTGTCCCCTTTCAGACTCAGCTTTCCCTTTTATTTTGCAAAGACCTGCAGAGAGTGCTGGTGTATGAAGATTTTATGCATGGCTAACAGAACAGATCCTAGTGGAAAAGGGGGATGTATGGCATCATGTTGATGAACACAAACTGAAGTGCTGATAGCAATACAGGCGAGTCGCTCGAAAGCTAGTCTGTAGGTGACTGTGTCTGAAAGGGCCTCCACACGGCGTGCAACAGAGTCTCAGCGTAAAGGATGAGTTGTTTCAAAGGTGATGGTAAACGGGAAGCATGGGTAGCTAGTTAGAACCTGTTTTTTCACTTTCTGCACAACCTCAAAATATGCTGCGCAGCAGAGAAGGCTTGTGTGTGTGAATCTTGCATCAGAATTTCAGTGCTGTTTGTACTGGTGAAGCTGCAGTTGTGCTCTTCTAGCTCCCATGCTCTTCCAGCTCCCATCCTCTCCACTCAGACACTAAATTACTCGTCCTCAGACGCATTGTATCCCTGAGCAGTATCTGGCTTGTGCTCTTCCTGCAGCGAGAGCAGTGCCCCGTGATTTCTCTAGCATATTGAGGTGAACCAAGACTGTGCAACATGTGGGAATGGTGCTGTGAAGCGCCCAGCATGGGCTAGTTGTGTCCTTTACTTCTGCATTTGCTCTACCAGATTTCCCCATTTCCCCCGGGATGGAATTAGGGATCTCCAACCTGGAAGAATCTCATGGAGTTTATTTGGTTTCCTGACTGTAAGCAATGCTGAACCCTGCTTTGTGCAGAAAATTGATATGTTGGGTTTGATTTTTACTGGGACCTTATTAACTGCTGCCTGTCCTTTGGCTTTATTTGACCCCAAAGTAATATTACTTAAACCTGAAGTAGAGAATGCCTGTTTGCAGGGGTTCACTTAGC
>JANHGO010002648.1:0-29348 GCA_024606505.1 Aquila spilogaster
CCTATCCTATCCTATCCTATCCTATCCTATCCTATCCTATCCTATCCTATCCTATCCTATCCTACCCTACCCTACCCTACCCTATCCCATCCCACACCACACCACACCACACCACATCACACCACACCACTATATCCCTGCTCTCCTCTCTACAGCACCACAGCAGCTTCTAGAAGCACTGGTTGAATATGTTTCACAGATGAACTCTAAGGTCAAAATACCAGAGAATAAACAATACATGGAACAGAACCAGCATGTACCAGCTTGTTTTATTGGCACAAAACTGAATAATACCTGAGTAAACATGGCAAAAGCAGCTATTGACAAATCGGCCACTCAAGAGCCCAGTGACCTCTGAAGTGCTGGAGCCCTGCCGAAGTCCAGCAATGGCAAAGAATACGAGGTACTGCATGTTTGAGAGTGAAGATGTGGGCAGAGATATAAATTACATCCTGGATGTTGCAATATCCCATAGCTGACACCTCCATTATCTACACTGTGTGCATACAGCATAGAATTACACGCAATCTGATAAATAAATGTAAAGAGAAAACTTGTTTTCATCCTTTTGCTTCCAAAGCTCTTTTTTGTTCTTTTAAAAGCAATGTAACACAAAATGATAATAATAACATCTGCTTTTCGGGATGTTTGCAGCCAGTTGGGCAGGTTCAGAAGATAATCCTTCACACCTTTAGCTTTAAATAAATCACACTTGTATAGAGATACATTATTTTAAATCAGCCTAGATTGTTTTTCTTCCTTTGAGTAGCCCCATGCAGTGCCTCTCAGCCACGTCAATGCTGTGGTCACCATGCAAACACATTTCTCAGGTGTCTGACATATTTTCTTCATTCTCACAGACTGCTGGAAGAGGGTCTGCCCATTCTGCACGATTTGAAGTAGCCAGTCTATTAATACTTTACAAACCCTAAGTAGAAACAGAGAAAGATTGCTTGTTGCTGCAAATAAGCACTGGTTTTGCTTACAGTGGTATGCACTTTGCCACAACGATCTCACGTAACATGGAGGCTTTGCATTTTTCCTTTCCATATTCTGTTTCCAGACTTTCCATTGCCCTCCTCCCCTGCAAGCTGTCTCTCAGGTAGGGTTACCCATGCAAACTGAGGGTTCCCATTGCTTCCTGTCCTCACAGGGCTCACAGGGCTCTCAGCAGCAATTGCTACTGTGAGCATTGCACGCCTGCAACGTCCTCGGTAGGGAGAAGAGTGCAAACAGGAGGAGACTCTGCCTTGGCCCAGCTGAGCTTTCTGAATGATGATTTCATGTCCTCCCCGTGCCAAGAGCGGCCTTGAGATGATCTCCAGAGGTCCCTCTGTCATGCTCATGCTCATGCTTTATGCGCAACATATGCCACTGATTTTTTCTGCCAGCACACAGCCAAAATCTTCCACTGGTTGGACAGAGGTGTGTGGATAATGCATATTAGCAATACCAATATCTCATCTTTAAAGATACGTATCCTTTAAAGCGACTGCTCTAAAGATTTATGAAACACCTGCTGCTCCTTCACGCTTGATGTTTGGCTACAGCCTGCTCTGAACAGCAACCAATTCTGCTTTTGAACACAGTATCTGATATTTTAAAACACCTTAGTCCACACCACATGAAAAAAAACCTTTTTTCCCTTAAAAGCTGGGACATTTGTTCTCCTGCCGGTCTGAGCACGTGGCTGGTTCTTTCCATTCTCTCACTTTGGCCAGCTGTGGTTCCCTTCTTTGTCTTCAGATGCACCTGGGCCCCACTTGGGCACGAGCGATGCTGGGAGGCGATGCCAGCTCTTCTCACACAGCTGCTCTGAGGGCTCAGCCCATTGCCACTACATATCTCTGCTGCCCTCCTGTACCATGCACCCCACATCCCTTTTCATGGCTTTGCTGGGTCTGTTAATCTCATTTCTCGCCCTTCTGGGGGGTTAAACCATCTGACCCGTGACCCCCAGCTGGTCCGAAGCCTCCATCAATCCTTCTGAACAGTTTTTGCTGCAATCAGGGCTTTCAAATCACTCTTTACATCGTTCCTAAAAGGAACCGAAAAAAAAACCACCAAAAAATCCCGCAGCCGTGTGCTGTTTTCTGTTGTTCTAGCAGAAACCAAACATCGCTCATAAAAACACAGGCAAGAAAAATAGAGCGCACTGGTTGCCAGAAAAACAAACCATAGCAGAACACGGAGGGGCCTCTCGCAGGGAGGAGGCAGGGAAGAAACACCTGTGATTTCCATCGAAACTCCGCTGAGAGCCCCGTTCCCCCCGTTCTGCTCCAGTGAAAGCTCTACCCCTGACCCTGGGGCAGGGTCTCCATGGAAGGGTCCCTCCTGGTTGGGCCCCGAGCGCGGGACCGGTGAATCACAGTGCGCAGCTGATGAGCACAGAGCGTGCCTGCCAATGTCCTCATGTCATTGCTATGGTTATCTGAAAGTGCGCTGCAGATGTTTGCCTGCTTGGAAAAAAAAAAAAAGAAAGAAAGAGAGAATCAAGAGAGGGAGATGAAAACAAAGCTTTACATTTTCCCTCGCGACTGTTCTACCACAGCTATTATAAAGCTTGGATGGAGGCAGAGCTGCTGTTGGGTTTTGGACCATGGTGGTCTGCTGTGAAAGTAGTTACTGGAGAGTTCTTTGGGCACCAAAACCAGTAAGGAGTGAGTGACTGAAGCGGGCGGTACACTGTGGGTGCCAGTCCTTAGGGGGCTCCCAACATTGAATATTCAGGGCTGGGAAGCATAACAGCACCGGATTGGCTTCTTGCTGGCGAAGCAGCTGCACCCTTCAGGACCTCTTTAGGGCCACTGTGCAGTGCAGATGTGCCCCCTGTGTGCTCACAGCTTTGAGCTTTAGGAGACAGCTCATTTAGCATGAGGAACAGAACCCAGCCAACTTGGGATTTTCTATGATTTTATGACTCTATGTTTTTGCAAATACAGTCTCTTAGTTGCCTGGTATTGTTATCCCAATGACTGGGACAATGGTAATGCTGCATGTTCCTGATCACCCTTCTCCAAGGATCCTAGATCACAACATGCAGACTTGGAGGAGAAATCTGAGACTTAACATGAATCCAAGCATGGAGCTTAAACATTTGCCTTGGCTGTTTTATGACTTTGCCAGACTTGGCGTTTATAAGAGACAGGAGGATAAAATACAAGAAAGATAAGCGCTAAGGATGTAACATGGAAGATGTACCAAACAGGCCCTCAAGGAACCACTTTGTGTTGCAGTCAATGCACCACTTCTCCCAGCAAGATAAATGTGATTGGGTGCAACTAAACACCCTGCAGGCATGTGATAGGAGTGTCCAGCTCCAGTCCACTGGAACCAGAAGGAGATTTTCTCCTTCCATTCACATAAGCCCTGAACTATGTTAGAAATGAGTGTGTGTGCCCTCTGCCCAACAGCAGCCCCCCAGGCTCAGGAGTCTCATGGCAGGAGGTGATTCCATGGACAGTGGTGAGGAAGCTGTCCCTACACTGTACAGAAGGAGAAACATCCCAGGGAGAAAGCTGCTCTGTTATTGCACGGGCACACAGTGTGCTCAAGAACATTTGGTGAGGCTGGGCTGGCTACATGTCATTTTGAAATACACATTTTTCTTTGCAAAATGGGACAAAAAGTCCTATTTAGAAAAGCAGAGCCCGATTCGTTTGAATAGAAAATAGTATTTCTATAAAATGCATCCTTGCTTTTCTCTGGAACACAAGCCCATGTGCATAAATGGCTCAAATCAGCAGCACGTGCGATGCTTCAGTGACCTGTCAGTGGAGCTGCCTGACTTACCTCCTGCGTGGCAAAAGAGGGAGCTCCTGCTACAACTACAGGAGAAACGATGCAAGAGATAAGACTCGACTGAGTAGAGGAGGACCCCAAGGTCTCTGGCACCTGAAGCTTCCCTTGGTGTGCTGAGAGCTCCCTGAGCATGTCCACAAATGAGGAGTTTCCACTGATACAAGTTTATGTCAGCATTTGAAAACTGTGTGAAGAAATTGCCAATTTAATGAGAAGCTCTTGATTTGGGTTAAGGCTTCGGAAGTTATCAATGCATTGAAGATGCTCGCTAGTAGGGTTATTTCTACCCTGCCTTCTCTTATCCTTCTTCTCCTTCCCTGTCCATGAAAAACATCAACAAACACCAACCCCGCTGACAGAGAGAAACGGCTTCAGGCAAGAGGAGAAATCAGGAAACGTTTTACAAAGGATTCCAGTAAACATTGGCTAAAACACTGAGGAAGTGGGTTTCTTTGCATCTTGGAGTAGAGAATGCCTCTCTCATACGTTCTAGTAAATTATTTCCCATTTTTGATACATTTCCCCCTTTTCAGTTGGAGCTTCGCTTTGCAAATGGGTGCCATGTGTGTATTGAGGTTCTTTTTCCCTGACAACTGAAGGTCCCATGAACTGCGCCCAGCCCCACTCCCTGCCAGGTACCGCTCAGCCTGCAGCCAGGCACCGCTCAGCCTGCAGCCAGGCACCGCTCAGCCTGCAGCCAGGCACCACTCAGCCTGCAGCCAGGCAGCACTCAGCCTGCAGCCAGGTACCGCTCAGCCTGCAGCCAGGCAGCACTCAGCCTGCAGCCAGGTACTCAGTCCATCGCTGGATGAGGTTTGAGCAGATTGAAAATGACTCTGAGCAAATTTTAAAAGAAGGAAAAATTCCTGAATTAACAGCAAAATTTTACGCTCTTGTAATATTCTGGATGAATGTTGTTTATACAAGGGAGGGCTGAGTGGTCAGTGCAGTACCTCTGGGCTGTCTCTGAAGCCTGCAGAGATTTGGTGCAGCCGGAGCTTGTGCTTCTGCATCTGAGCTAATGTTACCACTAGCTCATTGTTTCAGCTTGGTTCTCCATCTGAGGAGATCACTGTCCACAGAGGGATAAAGGGTTCCTTTCTTCTGAGTAACATCTGAAGTCACAGCCTGGGCTTTGGTAACGGGATACGGGCGGCTTCAGTTCTTCCAATAAGGGGAATGCTTCTTTTCCTTGTTGTTGTTAATCCTGGGAGTGGAGATCAGTTGCAGTGCAGGTGTCTGATTTTCATTAAAATTGCAAATTGGACTGGACGCTTGATCAGATAACAAAGACATCATTGAAACCATGTGTCTTCCTTCAGCAGCAGAACAGGGGACAAGACAAAGAGTTTCCCAGTATATGTCCACTTGTGCATATTCACTGCGGAGAGCGAGTCTTAATACTTCGGTCATGGGTGAATAAATAGCTTCTAAGAAATGCCAACCCTATCAAGCTTGCTGCAGCTTTGGAACAGCTTTTGAGTTGAATACAAGAACTACAGTATTAGCCCTTTGGGGAGAGTATAGGACGTTCTCAAAGGAAATCAATTAACTGTAGCATCTCCATGGTCCCAGTTTGGTAGATCTTCCCTTTTTATCAAAGCACTTAAGGGTTTTCTCAGCTTTAAGCATGAGCTTAAGTGCTTTGATGAAAAGGATGGACTTTCACACATGCTGCTGACCGCTCCAGAAGTAAGACCATGTGCTTTCTACTATGGGAAAGTGAACAAGTTAGAGAGGTCCAACCAGTCATTCCATTTAGAAATCATATGCAAAAGCTCACCTGGGGTAGGAAAGAGTGAGAGCTGATAACATGTGCAGTCTGGAAAGGAAGCCCCTCCTATGATGCCCACTTGACAGCCAACCGAAGTGATTCTGAAGCAAACACGCAGGTGCTGCCTTTCCCAAGACATCTTCTTATGACTGCGTTTCATCTCAATGCCTTCTTTAAATCGTGGTTCTCTCTTCCTCTGCTTTGTGGCAAAACACAATATATATTAGCATATAATAGTATAACTACCCTTGATGATGAATTGAGAAGCTAAGCAAAGTGTCATCCAACCCAAAGTATAGGAAATGTCTAGGATAGGCTCATCTTCATCCTTTGAACACTCCAGAAACCACTGGGAATGGTTTCCAATAAGAAAGGTGCTGAGCCATGCTTACACATATGTGTGCATTCCTATTTGACCTTGCTAAGACAGAACTTTCAGTGGTGACCTGTTTGCATGGTGTTTGCAAAGCTTTTAAAGATCTGTTAACAACAGAGCACTTTAAATGACTACACTGTATTAGAGCAAGCTGGAATGACCTTATCGTGGTCATAGGTGGAGTTAAGTGCACCCAAAACATAAGGCTTGCCCATTTAGGGGTGAAATAAACTGCTCCTGATGCAGGGGAGCAAGGATTGCCTGTGTCAAAAATGCCTTTTTTGGAGACTTTTTACCAAGTTTGCTCTGCTTCCCAGTAAATGTCGCAGGAGGTATTTCTCAGGGAGTTCAAACAGAACCTATCTTGGGAGGGAAAACAATGCTGAACTTTTACAAAGAGACAGAAGTGAGAAGTTTACTGTGCTCTGCACGTACGGTGAGGAAATCAACTGCTGAAGTATAATTTGCTGTCCCGGTGTCCTTGAGCAAAGCTCAGCCACAGCTATCTGCACTGCAAGTCCCACCTTATCTGCCAGGCAGCCTGGCTTGCTCTGCAGGGAGAACATGATCTGAGTGGTGCTCGGCCCTGGGAAGAAACTTGGGCAGGGATGGAGCTCAGCTGCAGAGTGCCCACCACCCAGCGTGCTGCCTGCTGCTAGAGCAGGGCTACAGTCAGCTCTGAGAAACAGCTGAACTTCCTACCCCCAAAATGCTGTGAAAAGACTGTGAAAGACTGTGAAACATTTTGTTTCCCAAGAAATGAGCATCATTGGAATATCACAGAAATATGCACGGAATTTCTTTGGGACTAAGACAGTATAGACATACAAACTGATGGCTCTGACAGCTTTCCATGCAACAAGCACGCTGTGGTTACTGCTTGCTTCCATCCCTCTGTAAGTAGGAGGTAATCTGAAGATATTTTGATTCCTCTCCGAGCATCACTTGGGATATCTGTAGAATCACTAAGCATCACAGTTCCAAGAAATCTGCCAGGATTGTGCTCTGAAGTTTGCTTTGGATAAAAGGGGACTCAAAAGGTCATAGATTATCCCAGGACATATCAAAATTTCCATGCTCTTGAACTTGCAATGAGAGTCAGCCCCGTTTGCTCAGTTTTGCTCAAGTTTGAAACTCAAGGGAGCTTCTCTCTGCTCGACAGCGTGTCAGCTTTTGCTTTAACTTAGTAGGGTTTCCAGCCTCTTCAACATACAGAAGGACATTGCTGGCTTCCTCATGGCCATTCCCATTACCAGCCCTTACACAAACCTTTTTCCATGAGTAAGGTGAAGGCAGTGCACGGTGGCACGCCGTGACACAACTGTGCTCCTGCTGTACCTACAGAATATCAATGGATGCTGGTGCAGAAACAAACCTTGCAGCACGGTGTGTGTGTGCTGACCACTCGTTTAGCTGTGCCCATCCCTCGGGGTCAGACGTGTTGTCAGGAGGTCTCTAACCACAGAAGAACGGCTGTGAGAGGAGGATGAAGTCATCGCTGGGCTACAGCTGTAAGATCAGCCGAAGCCCTGTGGCCAAAACTATCTAATAAAGGGAAGTGGGCCAGAACGCCAACGCCAGTGACCCAGAGACTGTTTGGGCTTTTTTTGTATCGGCTTAAACAATCTTATCTGGCAACTCCGCTCCAAACAAAAGCAGGGATTTCATGGCCATCCTCAGTGCTTGCGCCTGTGCTACAGTGGCAAGCCATGTTTCAGAGGGTCCATAATGGAGAACAGATGTTTAAATATCTACAGCAAGAAAGCAAACACTGCAAGCACAAAGCCCATCATGACAAAGAGGGTATCTTTGGATTACAGCAATAAAAAACACACACTTATGAAACGCAGGACTAGATAAACTGCTATTTTTTAATTGCGTGCAGCTGCTTTCATGGCTATAAAGGCACAGTCCTTGTAATAAGCCTGAATCAGAACCTTATTTTAGCATTCTGCACTCCTGGTTCATGCAGGGATAACTACTGCACAAGAAGTGTTGCAGGAGAGTGCTCTGCTGCCAGAAAGACAATACAAGATTAATTATTTGCCCAGCACACTGCTGCCAGGCTATGAAGAATGATGCTACGTATTCTTTTAATTAAGAAGAAATACTTCCACTGAGTAACAGGGAGACCTACTTTGAAATCTGAGAGATTCCAATATTTCAGAATTCATTTTCATTCCAAATTGGATTTCTAAAATATGTCTATTTGGAAAGTTTTTTTAGTAGTGTCAAAACATAATGCCAATCAGAATACGTATCTGCTGCAGAATGCCATAGATGAACCTTTAGAAATCAGGTGAATAATATTTCTCCTCCTTTAGGCATCCATATGCACTCCTGGAGTGCATTACTTGGGGAATGCTTACTTTTTGTACAGAAAACAGCTTCTATTCATTTTTATATGCCAACAGTAGCAATATCTTCATGTGTTTCTTTCTCTTTCTTCTCATCAAAGGAATGTGATGTGAAGAATGAAAGTAAGTGATTTCCTAGAGCTGATTTCATGGGATGCATGTAAACGTACAGAACTACAGTGAGACGGTGAAAAGAAATATTGGAATCCTTCTATTTGAAATGATAAAGATCATCTTGTTCTTTTCCAGCTTGTTTCCCTGCTATTCTTGGATGAGGAATAAACGGTCTCCGAGTAAATGTTGCATTGAAATCCATTGAGAAAAAGTTAAACTTTTGTATTACTTACTGGGAAAAATGATGATTCTACAAGCTGACGTTAAGGGACAGATTTTCAACATTATTCACCCATTGAAAATAGCTCCTATTGTTCCCAAGTTCAAAAGCCTTTCTGGTTATTGCGACTTTGTCCTAAATGAGCAGTTGGGCTCAGACTCTCCAAACGCAGTTGCAAAGCCATGCGACTTGGTCATGCAGTCACCACCGTGCCTGCTGCCCTCACTCCTGGCCCTCAATAAATGCATACAGCGTGAAAATCTGATTTGCTGTGAGATTAGGGGAGGATAATCTCATTAGTCACTATATTCCGCACCGGCCCATCCTGCCGCCCACTTTGCATCCTCACTGTTCTGGGGATGCACAGCAAGCTGGGGCTTTGATTTAAGGCTTATTGCACAGGTAGTGATCCTGCCAGCTCTGCTGGCACTGCATGGAGCTGTACAGGTGTGCCCTAGTTTGTTCCCATATGTGGTGGAGGTCTCTGAAGGACCACTCACTGGTTAACCCCCATTCTGGAGCATGCTTATCATGGAATCAGACAATTGTTTGAATTGGAAGGGACCATTAAAGGCCATCTGGTCCAACTCCCCTGCAATGCACAGGGACACCTACAGCTCAGTTAGGTGCTCAGAGCCCCATCCAGCCTGATCTTGCATGTCTCCAGGGATGGGGCACCCACCACCACTCTGGCAACCTGTGCCAATGCTTCACTGCCCTTAGCACGAAAAACTTTTTCCTTATATCCAATCTAAATCTTCCCTCTTTGGGATTGAAACCACTTCCCCTTGCCCTGTCACAGCAGAATCTGCTAAAAAGTCTTTCTCCTTCTTTCTTATAGACCCTCTTAGATACTGAAAGGCCACTCTCAGGTCTCCCTGAAGCATTCTCTTCTCCAAGATCAACTTTTCTCCATATAGACACCTGTCTCCATCAAACCTCTCCAGCTCACTCATGTCAAAGGGCTCTTCCTACCAGTAACGCTATCTGACATGCCTGTATCTCTGTGCAGAACAGTTTCTAAAATATCCCATAGTTTTTACCTACTTTCCTTCCTGTTAGAAGGCAAATCACTCTGATTTGCATTTGCAAAATGAAGATTAACATGTTAGTGATCATACTAATAGTTCATGCACTGATTCTTACAGGAAAAAGCTTGGGAAGAATCAGGATCCAAATTGTGTGACAGGTGTTGTAGGTAACAGGACCACAGAACCACAGAACTGTAGGGGTTGGAAGGGACCATTGGAGATCTCTCAGCCCAACCTCTCTGCTAAAGCAGGTTCCCTACAGTAGGTTGCAGCTCTCTTGGTGACAGCAATAAAAAAGGAGGCAATTCTCCAGGTTTTCCAGGAGTTCATTTACTCACATTCCTTCCTAGTGCAGGGGACAGAAATCCTTCCTTAATTAGAACTGCTCCCAAGCCCCCAGTGCAGCAGCACTGAGCTGGGCCAAGCTGGGCACCATGCACTGTGACTGCACACTGCAGGGTGCATCCTCCCATTTCCATCAGCCTCACGCAGCCCCTTCAGGACAGCTCGTGGATCTCCTTACACAGATAAGAAAAGAAGAAAACAGGACAGTTTCCAGCCTGAATGCACTGTCCATGAGCTGCCAAGGGTGCCTGCACACAGCCACGGCGCCGAATCTGCGCTCCGGCGCTCTGTGTTATTTCTTCTCAGCAAAGCGGCTCAAACACTTCCCTGAAATGCAAAATATTTTGGAAGCTAAAGATAGTTCAGGCTGAAAGGCAGACATCTGACTGACCCTGAGCAAATAAATACCAGTTATGAAGAATTCTTAGTGAAAATAAATCCCCATAGGAATGGAGCTTGTTACCGCAGCAGGGCAGGAGGCTGCGGTGGCTCCAGGCTCCACCCGTAAACATCCATCCATCCATCCATCCACAGGAACACTTCTGGGGATGGGGAGTGCCCACAGTTTCTGCTAATGGCATCAGAACATGCTGCAGGTGAAGGAAATCACAATATTGCCATACGTTGCAATGGACCTTTTCCGTCCTCTAGATTCAGTGATTGCAACCACTACTAGCAGAGATTGATGTCCTTCCTTTGAGCTTTATGCTACTGATTGAGGAGGTAATGGAACCAGGTGGAACTCTAGGAAAACATAACAGAAAGTACCCTTCTGCTGAACATAAAAGGTTTTGGGTGTGTGCCATTACCATTTGGGCACGGTATGGATGGATTGCTGGTTGGACAAGATGGTCTCGGCGGTCTTTTCCAACCTTAGTGATTCCATGATTACCTTCTTCACCTGCTTCTGACAAAGACTGTGTTGGATTGCAGCTGCTATCACCTACTGATGGTGGTAGGACGTTGATGCTGAGCAGAAGTTACCGCTATACTTGCTATACTACTCTGATACCTGACCCAAAAAGTAGAGTTAGTTATATAAATACAGTGTCAAATTAATAGACCAGAAGAGGATTGAGAAAAGACACGGGAGATCCAGGAATGTGTTTGTAGAGTGTGAATCCTTTTGTCCGACCTTTCAGTGGCAAGGCAGCATGGTCTCATGGGCTGAAGCCTCGTTCTCCCATGAGATTGCTCCTTGTTTCTCTACTATGAGGCCTATTCCCTTGGATGGAGGGGATCAAAAGCAGTGCCTGGTGCTTGCAAGGATGCACCCATAGTACTGCTGAGGCTATCCCAGGCACACTCAGCCTTGGTCTGTGATGAAGTGATGGTAAAGGTTGGCACAACCAGATGAGAAAAATTCTCTCCTACTTAACAGCCCTGATAGTTGCCGTTATTTTTATTTCCTGGGGCTGAACTAGGGCTATTTTGCACAGGGTGGGAATAAATCCCATTTTGAAATATCACAATGGATATTAGCTATTAGAAATGCCTTGATAGAAACACCAGATACAGCCGCAGCAATCAAGAGGAATATGCCAGAGATGACTTCACTGCCCCAGAAACTGATGAGCTTGTTGGAAGAAGGCACTATTATTAGCTCCAGCAGACACTTGCAGCTTGCCTTGCTCAGTACACTGCTCGTGGGAGCTGTTTTCCAGTTCGGTTTATCACAGAGCACGAGGTCTGTGTGGTCTCCATCCCGTGAAGCCATCCTGCATGGGATGGGAGGATGGGGAATGCCAGCTATGAGCTATGCCACAGGCTCCATGGACAGCTCCACTCACCTACTCCAGCTGCTTTGGCTCCATCTTTCCACACAGAACACAGGAATTTGAGTGTGGGGATTACGTTCTGCTGCCCTTATTAAAGGTGTAGAGAAGAACCATTCCATGGGCAGCTCCGGGCCGCTGCTTAGCAAGGATGTTGCTCCAACCTTTGCAGACCTGGTAGCTTCCTTATTTTATATTGTGGTGACTAAGCAATGAGCCCTGCAGCCATGCTGGAATCCTGCTGGGGACCTGTATCTCAGAGCAGCACCGTATGAGGACAAGCCCATCTGGCAGGCGCCACGGCAGTGTCCTTTGGCAAGTTTTGACCATGTTTGATGTCAGGGGAAAGTGAACTTAATGGCTCAGCTCGACTTGAAAGCTGGTGGATGTGAGACCGTTCACTTTCTCGTTTGGCCAAGGCAGATTCATTTTACTTAATGTGGCCAGTGCTGCTGGGAAGGGCAGGGAGGGAAACGAGATCAAAGTTTGCCCGATGCCTTCAAAGCCAAGCGACGTATCTTCTGATTGGGCTCTTAACTAAAAGCTGTGCAGCCACCCTTTGAAAGTGTAAGGACCTGAGTGTAAACGTTCCATTATGCATGGGAAAAGCCGGCAGCCAGCGCTTTTATCAGCAAGAGCGATCGAGGCTGGCCATTAGCCTAACACAGCACTGAGAGGACAAAAAGTGGTCCTGTTGGTGTGGTTCACAGGTGTGCAATGGGTTTTCCTCCTCGAGGGGCAGGACTTGGGCAGCTACTGAGCTGCAGAAAGTGAATTCAGCCAGCAGAGCAAAGCCTGAGCACCTTGGCACCATGGCTGTTTGGTATACAAGGGAGCTCCACTGGCTCTCAGTCACTAGCTGTGATGTTTTTGGGGAAGCAGTGATTATAAACCACCGAAGTTATGGCCCACAGCGTCTTTTGGTCTCGGTTTTCTCCTGGTAGATGGAAAATGCTTCCTTGTCTCCAAGGGGCTTTGGGCAACACATCAGTTCTCACCACTGAGGTGCTCGCAGACCGAGGTGATGAGAAACCTACACAAACAAATCCGTCTCGCTCAGAGCTGAAGGAAATGAAATGGGAAACAAATGTTCGCCCCGGATCAGAATGAGTGCAGAGGAATCGCTCGCTCGGATGGAAAAAAAGGAAGAAAAAAAGAAAAAAAGAAGCAATTCTGCACATTTCGGTCTCCATTTGGTGTCAAACTGCACAGCTGTGAGTACTCCAGGGTGGAACGACAACCAACCCCTGAGGTTGCTGTTACGAATCCCGCGCCTTCAGAAACACGACAGTTTTAAACAATTTGTTCCTAATTGAAAGAGGTCACATGAGACTGACTCTACAAAGTTTACATAACAAAGAGTAATTCTGTTAAGCAAAATGATTAATTCCTGTCACTGCACATCAAACGGCGCAGTTACAAAACAGTATTGTCTATATTCGCGTTGCACTGAAAGCCATTTTTTCTCCAGTTTCCCTTCCCATAACGCAACCTTTTGACAGAGCCTTAACTCTTTGGTGTTATTCAGCGGAGGAATTTGTGAATGGGAAGCGAGTAGGCTGCTGCAGACGTGTGAGATGTGTAACACTGGTGTGGTGGCAGGCAAAAGACAACAGCTCTTTAGAGGGGACCCGGCTTAGCCGGGATCCCAGTGCACTGAGAAATGCTTGCCCACACAATGCGTTGGTTGTCGCCCTTCCATGGCACAATGAGGCATTGAGGCAGAGTCGCAGCCCCAAAATGGCAGATTGTTCCTTTGAAATGCTTCCACGGTGTGCTGCACAGATGTGCTATGGACTCAGAAATGCCAGCAGCTGAGTAATTTGGTGCTTGGATTGTCTGGGAGAACATGAGTACCTTCATGTCCATTTAGCTGCTGGCTTACAAGTGCATGCCAAGGGATGCTGGCTGTGCAGAGGGACTGAGAAACTTGCGTAATCCTTATATATTATGCATAGATCTGACACCAAGAGAACCTTTGGATTTGGAGCAGCTCTGTTACTGTTACAGAGCTGGAAGGGAGGCTGCCTACATGCCCATGCGGCTACAAGGAGGCCGCTACCCTGCACATTGGGATGGTGGTGCTTGGTTGTCCTCAGGACAAAGCTGTGCCTGTGGGTGCTGGAGGACACCTTCCCAACTCACTGGGCAATGGGCTGGTCTCTGCAGCTTGTACATGCTGCTACTGATGAGCATAGGCAGACTGGGAAAGGCTGAGAAGCACAGGGGTGCACTCAAAACCTTACTTGCAGTTTGGGTTGGTGTTAAAACCCACTGCTGGATTTTAATACAAAGTCTCCAACACACCATGAAGTTTTGTGACACTCCTGTTCCTGCCTGCTTGTCCCTCTGCTCCCTTTTCTATCCCCAAGACAATCTCTTACTTGGCCAGAGACCATTAGAGCCACAGGGGTAGGAACTGCTGAGGCTGGTGAGAGTGACATAAATCTGTGCTTAATCAGGCTTTATTTCTGCAGCTCCTGGAATTCCCTGTTTGTTCAAACAGTTTGGGATATGCTTGTGTCTAAACCTACCTTTGCCTAGCCTGTGGAGTAGAACTGACTCACTCTTAAGGACTTTTTCTCTCTCACTTATTTGATGTAGAGCGCATATTTGCTCATTCTGTACTTTTTTTTTTCTCATTACAGTCCCTTTCCTTCCCTTTCTCCAGACTCCTCTCGTGTCTCTCCTTCCCCGCCTGCCTTTCAATTCAAAGCCCTGTTGGAGTTCTTCATTCTCTTCTGGGGTTGAGTCACTGACTTTTGTCAGTCTCCCACCATGGATAGCTGAGGGGAGGGAGAAAAGAAAGAAGAAACAGACAGAAATTGCTTCAACACCAGCCAAAAGTTGCATAAAAAGGCCCAAATGTTATGGCATCTGAAACAAAATCAAGCACAAGCAATTCCTGCCAAATCTCCCTTGAAATGCTGGAAATCTGGAAGCGTTCAGTGCAGCTAAATGGCAGCTCTCTAGCCTGGATGCCACTGGAGTGGTCAGGGCAAGAATCTTGCTTTGCAGGTGGGATGTCTGTGTTCTTGATCCCATCCAGGCAGCCAGGCTCTGCACCTCCTCCCTGCTGGGAAGACATTTGCTTTGCAAAGAAGCAATGCCAAAGCTGTTGTTGCGATTTGGTGGACTGATCACCACCACGAGTCAGGCCCTGAGTCAATCTGGTGAGCACACGCTGGAGCAGTGCAGAGGACCTCTGCCTGCTTCAGCCCTGGTCTTGCAAAGACCAAGCCTTAGACTCCGGCTTTTCTGAGGTCTTCCCAACCTGTGTGCTCAGACTGCCAGGTAAGCAGTAAAAATATGTCCCCTATACGAATTATCCAGTACATCTTTTCCCCCATATTTTCATAGTAATTGATCTTGTATCCAATTACTTAGAAATCTGCCAAGTCTAATTAACATGGCTTGGATGAGGGCAAGCTTCACCACGCTGAAATCAGACTCTTTTTTTATCCTAGAAGAAAGCCCCGGGCTCTCTATGGAACCTGGATTCCCAGAGCCTTTCTGAAACTCCTACAGTCGGGCCATTGCTTTCCCCATTCAATGGGAAATGATGGCACAAAAATTCTTGCTGGCTTGCAGCAGAAGGATGCACTTCTCCCAAGTCTGTTCTTGGAGAAACAAAGATTAAGAGTTGCTCCACAAAGACTTTTAAGCTAGATTTTGTCCTTGCTTTTTGTTTAGCTCCCAGGAGAGGAATTTTTTCCTCCATTGACTATGAGAGTACTGACCTCACTGTCACAGCTCCCACGTCAAACACCAGTCCCCTTGACACCCATCACCTTACGTGTTTTTCAGGGCCCCATGACAAACCCTACAAGGTTCGCACTCAGCTCTGGAAGCAGAGTAGGTGAAGGTTCATTTCAATGTATGTGCACTAAAATCCACTTTAGCCATAAAAGGGTATTACTTGCAAGTCCCAGGCATTTTCTACACCTCTTGCTATAAATCTAAGCAGTTTAAACTACGTTTACTTATTTATTTGTGCCACCCACTAATCTGTTCAGTTGGGAAAGCAGATTTTCTATTGCTTGTCATTTCAGACTTTTTCTCCATCTCTTTCATGTGCTAAATCTCAAGATCTGTAATGTTGCAATCCATTTTTCTCCATAAAAGTGTTTAGTAACGATAGATTAGATTGGCCCTTCTGACAGATTAGATAGGTTTTTCGTTTTGGCCTTTGATGAAATTACAAGGAGAGCACGAGGCAAGTAGTAAAAAATGGCCTCGCAGTGAAAGGTTTGACTTCTTATCTTCATAGATTAGCACCCTGCCTCTGCAAACAGCTTCAAGAAAGCTTAATGAGTCTGTGGGGACTGGCTGTTATCAAGAATAGTTGCTCTCTGGGGACTTGAAGGGCAAGGAGCAGCCACTTTGATTTAATGAGTAAAAATATACTGTGCTGCCCACTGCACGGGCTGTATGACATACGGCCATGGGCTTTCTTACTGCTGCACAGACATTGTCTTCTCTCTCTGTGTCTCATCTACACTTAGCTCAAAATATTTTGGGAAATCCCAGTGCAGTCAGTGGGACCAGGGCAGGTAAAAGGGATGGCCAGCCAGGAAAGGGACAGTAAGACCCGGTGTCTTGAACAGGACACAAACTGGCAAAACAGTGTGATTTCCACCTAATGGAGACAAGTCTGAAGACAACACCTGGTCCATCTATACCTCTTCCATGGTACGTATTCATGGCAGACCAACACGGACTATCTCTGCCATTCCTTATGAGCTGGGTAGGATATTTCGTGGGCTATGAGATGACTACACTGAGTGCCTGTGAGGAGCGACGCTCTGTAGCTGCCAACAGCACTCAGAGAACACTGGGCAGCAGAAAGGTATTGGGTGGATGGGCAAAGCATAAACCGAAGCTCTTCTTGCCTTCTTCAGTAGAAAACATGTTGGAAGAGCCTTTGATGAAAACTCCTTGCGGAGACTCTGTGACACATGAAACGTGCTGTCAGCATGACACAAGTCAGCTGTTTCTAGGAAGAGCAGGGGAGGGTTGAGCTTGTAGAAGCCATGGAGGACGCAGCACCTAGATTTCGGTCACCCCCATTCAAAGCCTGGTAGCTGAAATGGATGTGTGGAAAGGCTGAGCGAGGGCAATGGGGAGACGGCCAGAGAAGAAGCTGAAGCATCTTGTTTAGTCTGGCAAGGACGAAGGACGAGAGGGTGGTCTCTATAAATATACATTTGCAAGGCAAGGCCCCGTATTTATTTATTTTTTAATTAGTTTGTGTTTAAAAATGGGAAACTTGATTTTCTATTCTGAAAAATAAATGTAGTATAGGTCCCAGTCATTTCCACACCTCAGAATCCTGAAATGGCTCTATTTTATGGAACTTTCTAAGCATTCCCTTTGCACTTTTATCTCGTTTTCCAGAGGCCCATGTTCCCAGGTAGCGGGAGGCAGAGGGTCCTACTGAGGGGGCCCTTTCTCTGCAGGGTCTGTGGGAATCTGTTTCCAGGCCAAAAGAGGACGATATCCTCCTGTGTGACATTTCTGATCCCCAAATGTGCCCCGTGCTTCCTCCCACAGCAAGAGCATCGCATGGAATATCTCATGGCAGCTCCACCCCAGACTACTGCTTTTATTTTTAATGAACTCAGAATGTTCTCATTTGAACGGGGCCTTTGCATTGTGGCTCAGTGCCTCGAGGACTGTCCTGGTCTCAGAACGGCTGCAGGATCATGTCCCTACGGGGCAGAGTCCCGGTTTTCATCTGGCTGTGTGGTGCGGTGCCCTATGGCAGCGCTGCAGCTCCTGGGACCTTCTTTGGGGCCGAGCTGGGCGCAGAGCCGCCAACCCAACACAGAGCTGCTGGGATGCTGAAAGGGCTCTCACAAAGCACAGCAGGTGACTGCGCTGAGCGAGGATGCGGCCTCCCCAGCTCAGGAATGCCGGAGTTGCTTTTTTTTTTCTTTTTTCTTCTTTTTCTCTTTTTGACCAAAAGGAAGAAAAGATCAGCATGAAGCAGTTGTAGATTTCTGAAGCCGTTCTCGCCCTGCAGCTCCCACCCATAGAAAAGCCTACGGGGTGTCAAGGCGACATCTCCCTGCAGCAGAGCCCTCCCCAGAAAATGGAGATCTGGTTCCTTTGGGCTCTTCTCGCAGAGAAGAACTTTTTCACCATTTCATTTATATATATTTTTTGGAGGCAGTGCCCCTGAGCCACACTTCAGCTTCCCCGTTCCAACAGGTTTCATACTTCCGCAACGACTCCCCTGCAATTTTTCAGCAATTTATTTCAGAAATAGCACCTCGGCCTCAGGGAACTGCTATCTGTGCAACTGGTTTTTATTAACTGTGGAGAGGGACTCCTGGGGAGGCGAAAAGAAGAGCTTTCTGGAGACGGGAACACAGCCCTAATTTGTACTTCTTTATTTATTTTACAAAAGGCATGGAAATTGCACAGCGTCCCAAGGATCAGCTCAATCTCCTCGCCTCACTCTGGGTACTGTTTGTATTCTGGGGAAACCACTTGAAATTTCAGAGCCATCTCCTTGTACAAAGGTTATGTCATTAACATGCATGTTCCTTGGCAGCGGCTCCACGTGCTTTCCAAACCAGGAAGGCATTTTTTATCCTGCTTGCAACTGAAAGGTGGAAAAGCTGTTTTTCCATTAGGGCAGATCATCAAGGGAAATATTTCGGGCTGGAAGAAATCAGTCATGGGAGTGTCGGTTCAGCTGTGCAGGGCCCCCTAGGAGAGCTTGGAGGAGTCTGCCTCTGTCTGGACTCCATCTCATGCAGCCTCCCACTGAGCCCAATGGCTTTTTGGGGAAGAGGGTTCCCAGGAAGCTTCTGTGAGGATTTCTGGGCACCCAGTGCAAGGCGATGGTGGTACAGCTGGGCTTGGCACAGAGAAAGAGAGACTATATGAGGACTTGCAACTTGTGACACGTTCTGACAGAGTAAACAGTGCAGGATGCTTTTGTCGAGTGAAGATTCTATTTTGCCCACAACCTGCATCCTGGGCCAGCCCTGCGTTATGCCATGTCTGGAAGCATTATGCCATGCAGTTTGGGGCAATCTGGATGAATTCCGTTTCTTTGGCTCAACATGAGTCCATGGGCTTTTATGCTACAGCAGGAGGATGAGTGGGAATGAAGGAGCCATTTTCACCAGCACAGCTGGATCCAGGAGGGAAATTCTGTGCACAGGATGTGTTTAGGAGCAGGGATGTAGCAGCAGGGCCCCCCAGTGAGGTGGGACACAGCTCCTCCAGGCCCCCCAGTGCAGAGCTCTGCCTGCCCTGCACTGCTATACACCCCCAGGATGAGTTCATCTTTTGGCCTGAAAATCCATGCAGTTGTTTTACTGTTTGCTCCGTGTCTATAACAAACACTCCTGATAATGCCTTGCTGCTGTTTTTCGAAACCTTTTCTTTTAGGAGTGATGTCATACATCAGGGATGCTCAGTTACTGAGAAAACGAGAGCTGCTTTTTTAGGGGGAAACAGAGATGTCGTGGGTCTTTGAAACTGCACGACAACGCTGGTGACAGAGGCATGAAGGGACACAGCTGTTCTGCCATCCAGCCCTCCTCCCCAGGACAAGGCAGAGCAGCCAACCAGCCCTGGTGCAAGGACTGACCGTGAGACCCCACTGCTGCTCTGGGACAGGGCATGAGACCCCGGGGCATGAACCAGGCGCTGGCTCTACTGCCAACCCCATTTCCAGCCGACACTGACCAAAGTAACGTCCTCAGCTGATTCCACTTCTCTCCCTAGAGAAAGGACACACACGAGAAGGCAAGGTGACAGGGAGAGCCACAACCCGGTGTTCTCTGCCGGGCGGGTGGCCAGAGACGCGTCCCCCTTCCCTCACGATGTGCAGGCACTGCCCTCTAGTGCTTCTGTCTTTGGACATTGCTGGAAATGCTAAGGAGAAAAAATGCTATCACAACGAAAGCAAAGCTCCCATTTGACACTGGGATGTTACCCCCATAGAGTCACCGGGAGAACTGGGATGTGCGGATGATTGGTGGTAGATCTGCAAGGATGTCCTCTCCCGGTGGTGCCTCACGTCCACATCGCGGTGTCCAGGATCCCTGCAGGATTGTGGCACATCTGTGCTGGGATGTGCCCACACAGATCTGCACCGGGATGTGCCCATACAGATCTGCGTTGGGATATGCCCACACGTACCTCTGCTGGGATATGCCCACACAACCCATCACACTTTGCTGACAAATAAATGGCACTTTGCAACCAACAGGTGATTCCCAAAAAGTGCAGCTGAATTCCTGATGAAACAAATTCCATTGGCATAAATGCACAGAAAAATTTGAATACACTCTGACTTAAGAAAACAGCAATGTTGGTTTAGATTAGGGACTTATTTTCTATTTGCCTTCCTTTTCTTTTTTCCTTTAGGAAATGCTTTTTATCGTCTTGGAAGTGCTAAACTTTCTACTGCTTCATTTCTACTTCTCAGTCACAATTTGTTTGCTGTTGGCTCCCACTTTTAACCAGTTCTGCTTTCCTAAAGGGAAAAACGCTTTCATCCGGGTGCACGTATGTTTAATAGTGAAAAAAAAAGCTAAAAAACAACCCACTTCTGGGTTTAAAAGAAATTTTCATTGGTACTCTTGGGAACAGGAGAAAAGCTTTTCTATTAAAACACAGTCAAAGAGGAAATTCGATCCATATGATTCAGCACACAGCCTCTTCCTTCTCATTTCTGGCAGCATCCTCTGAGGACATCTTTTTTCTTCATGTCATCTTGGCTGACACCAGCCCCAATCCATGTACCACTCCCAGCACACCTGAGCGCAGTCTTGTTGCTGAAAGCGCCTCCCTTTCCTCAGCCAGGACGATGCAGGATGGGCTGATGGTAGCAAGAGGTGTCTCCCTTGGGAAAGTGGTGCTCTGAGAAGTGCCTCAGTTCCTCTGAATGAATGCAATGCAGTTTCACTTTGGACAAATTGTTTTTTGCCCTCTCCAAGTTCCAACTGACTGAACTGCCTCCACTGAGACAACCTTTCCAAAACCAAGATGACTTTGGTTGACGCATAAATATCCTGGTTTGATATCAGAACAAGAATCAGGGTATCACTCCCTAGGATGCCATGAATGTCTACAGATAGTGCTTTGCAGTTTTCTGTTGCAATTGGTACTTTGGTACTTCATTCCCAATGTAGATGGTGCAACATTGACAGAAGAGATTTAAGGAACCACATCTCCACGTCAACATCTTCCTTATACGGCCAAAAAGTAACTCTTCCTTTTTAGTGGGTTGAAGCTCTTAGTTAAGACTCACTTCTTAAATGATATTTCACCGCTACAGTAAATGATCAATTTCTGCTCCTTGTAGCCAAGGTCAGGTGTGAGAGAATAATAGTCTCCTACCTTAGCTTTGCACACCACGTAGAAATGATTTATTGCATTTCTAAAAGAGGATGCTTGACATTTTGAAAATGCAATGTAGTGCAACAGTAATTAAGCAAAAAGTAGACTGCTGAACAATTGATTGCCACTGTCAGCAAAGCCTGATTAACTCAGATGCTTGAAGAACTGTTTCTGCCACCTATGAATTAAAGATTAGTAATTAAATTTGTGGGCCATGGCCACTGTCTCTGGATGGTACTTCACTTACAAGGGTCCCGATGAGGAATAATCAGGTGGAGAAAAAATGCAAGTTGTTAACTCAAAGGCTTTCTACTGAGAGACAGAAGGAAGAGCCCCTGAGGATGGAGTCATGGAGCGATGAAGCCATGCTCAGACTGAGTTCAACACCTCAGCGTTGTCAAGGCCCCACATTTCAGGTCTTTTCTTGCGCAGACTGAGCAACACGAAGGGCTCAGGTGAATTTTCCAACCTTTCAAAGACCCCAAATTCAAGGCTTTGCTGTTTATGGATTCAGGCTGTGGGCAAGGGCCGCTTTGGTCATGACCCACTGACCCCAGAGTAGACAAAGGGCAGAGCTGGAACTTGGTCTGCAGATTTTAATGGGAAGTGACAAACTTCAGTGAAATGAGACTTCGGGGTTTGGTGAACACATTATTTTTGTCCAGATTTATGAAAGCCATGCCTTCCCCATCTGGATTTATTGCAAGCCTATTGAGGTTAGCACTTCCTATTTGGAAAAAGATGCAATAACCGTGATTGGCAATGACTCTTGCCCATCTTTGGGATCCCTCCATCACCCCTCATCGCAGGAATCTGAGGATCTCCACTGATCCCATGTGCTGAGTGTCACTCTGTAAAACGGATTCTGTGAATGATCCATACTTCCACATTTCAGAGTGCTTCAGGTGCCAAGATGGAGTTAGTTTGCTGGGAAACGCACACCTCAAAAGCCATATCTTGAGTGTTACAGACCTGTGAAAGCCAAGTGTCCTGGACCCCGCAGCTGCTCATTCAAATTGTCTATTTTGAAGCATCTCACTGCAAAGTGAGCTCCACCCGTGTGAGCACAGCCTTGTCCCCATCCAGAAGAAGCACAGAGCTGCTCCATCGTGCGTTGGGGATTACATCTCACTACGAGGACAAGAAAACATCCCTGTTGGGCGGACTGGGGTGGGCAGAGCCATGTGGCCAGGGCAACATCATTCACGCACGCAGCCTGAATGGGATAAAAAGGCAGCAATTCATATTTCCGTGAGTTTGCACACATTCACACAGCCGCACTGAAAGGAGAAGAAAGAGTTATTTATGATGTGTTCTGAACTATAAATTATATCAAAGTCAAAGCTCAGGGTAATTGCTGCTGAAGTAGATCCAAAGGTTGGCACTATGATTAAATAGCGCTGCTGCCTTTTAGGGGAAATCTAGTTACAGACAAACAACATGGAGGTCAGAAGCAAAATATAATTCAATTCTTAGCTATGAATTAATGAATGTGTTTTAGATTAATTTAAATCCACAAAGAGACTTTGTGTTGCAGAAATATTCATTATGAAGTTTACCAGATTATTCTTCTGGCAGGGATTCAGCTTTCCAGGCTCCTGCAGGTGAACCCACGTCTTGCAAAATGAAGCACAAGGAAAGTGCCAGCTTTTCCTGCAAAATGTGTCAGCTTGGGCTCTTCTTTGGGAATGCTTTCTCTGCTTTCCAGCTGACCTGTATGATACCTGTGGCTGCCCTGGCTTGGTGTAAGATTGACGGTTGGACTAGATGCTTTTAAAGGTCTTTTCCGACGCTAACAATTCTATGATTCTATAAAGGTGAAATAGAACAAGAAAAGTTTGAAAGTGCCATACATGAGTAAGTGGCATTCTTCCATTTTCTGTTCTGGGAGCACAGCCTCCTGCAGGAGAGCTGAGGTTTAAGTGTGTCCTTAAATGTTTCTGGAATATTGAAGCTCTTCCCAACTGGTGTTTATGGGTGTGTGTGCTGGAAATCTTTTATATTTGAGGTTATTTGGAACACGTCCTACATGATGATAGTCTCTGGCTGCCTTCCGAATCGTGCAAGGAAAGAGCTCATACAGCCAGTGACAATCCAGGGGATGAAACAAAATGCTTGCGGTGATCACAAGAGTGGGGACAAGCTGTACCAGCAGGCTCACAGCCCTGCCAAGGAGTGCTGAGCCCCAGTTCTTCCTCCAGGGATGGTGCCAGAAAGGGGAGGACCCTTGACCCCCTAGCCCTGTCCTCAGGGGGAGCAGAGACCAGGAGGGACAGTGCTGGCAGGACATGAAAGTGGATTCAACGCTGCCCTGTCTCCACTGTCCCTCCTCTTCTGTGCACTCACTGTGCTCCTTCCCAGCACTGCAGGGATCTGTGATGAGCTTCCACTAGGGCAGAAGGTTGCACCTGAAGTACCACGGGCACATCTTTCTGTCCCCACTCCGAGCACTGATGGCTTTGGGTTTGCCTGACCTCCTACCACTGCATTTAGAGCAGTGGTGGTTGTCTCGCCTTAGCTGTAATCTGGTGGTTAATGGCTTTGCTTTTTAACTTGAGTACAAGTTGTCCGAGCAATGTGCGCTTTGATTTCAGATCAGCTGCTCTTGACAGAAGTGCCTTGCTTTTGCTACACTCCTTGCTTTGTAAAATGTTGGTGGTTGAGACGATGCATATGTGTATTATTTGAACATCTGGATTTTTATGACTTGGCATCTTGCTCCCTAATTAACAGTGACGTAACATAGCCTTGCAGGGACCTCCAGCGAGGGCAACTGCTGTGGCCAGCACCCGTTCTCATTTGATACATCGCCCATTGCCCCAAGGCACCTGCATGCTATGGGGAAGCACTGCAGATCCTAAACGTGGTTTAGTCCTTTTTTGTTGTTGTTGTTGTTGTTTTTTTAAGCAGAACATTTTTTTTCTCTTCCTGTAGTTTTATACGGTTTCTTTCACAGAAAGCTGTGCTAGCCCTGGGTAGCCTTACCCTTTCCAGCCCACTCCTCCAGATGGTTTTGCTTTCCTTCAACAGCAAGATCTTTGGTCACAGAGGGCAGCAAGTAATAATTCATCAGCTGTTTTTGGCTGCTTTTAGCTCACAGTCAGGAACCAGGGTGGAAATGCATTTATCATGGACAAGTTCTAGCCATTAAACATGGACTTTGCCTTCCAAGCACTGCAGTCATTTCTCACCAAGTTTCTCTCTTTGCTAACAGTAGGTAACCAACTGCAGCAGTTTGGGGTGCTCAGGACGTGGCTTCCTTCACCCTTGGGTATGTCCATGCCTGCAGGAGCAGATGGAGACGCTTCCATAGTAATAAAAGGTAATTTCCAGCAGTCACTGACTCAGCCCTGGGCTTTCTGGAAAGCATTCACTTGGCTGAATGCAAACTGTTTCCAGGCACTGTTCAGTTCAACTTCCTAAACAGGAACTTAAAATTCTGACAGTCCCCAGGATGAGGACATAGTTTAGTGGGCATGATAGGGATGAGCTGATGGAGTACATGATCTTAGTGGTCTATTCCAACCTTAATGATTCTACGATTCCATCTACCTATATCTATCTATCTGTGTATCTATCTATCTGTGTATCTATCTATCTATCTATCTATCTATCTATCTATCTATCTATCTATCTATCTATCTATCTATCTATCACCTACATACTTGGAAGGGGGCAATGTGTGGATGCCCTGTCCCTAGAGGTTCTCAAGGCAAGGTTGGATGGGACCCTGGGCAGCCTGGTCTAGCAAGTGACAAGCAGCCCACAGCAGGGGGTTGAAGCTGGATCAGCTTTAAGATCCCTTTCAACCCAAGCCATTCTATGATTCTAGGGTATTTGTAACCCTGTTCTATTAAGAGCCCCAAAAGGGAAGATGGGCCTTGTGCTGACAGTGTTGTGCTGATGAATGACTCAGATGCATGATTCAAACTGAAGCTTAGTAGAAGTCTTGTATAATTCTGAAGGACCTGGGACAAGACCTGTACTAAGCAACAGAAGAAACTCAAAACTGAACTCAAACCACAGTGAGAGGAATCTGAAAGAATATGAATATCTGAAATATGCAGCACACTTTGATAGATGCGTTAGGCTCACAGAGATTCCTCAGAAACCATACAATTTATCGAACCAGAAATGATACTGAGGTCTCCAAAGAATAGATGTAGCAGAAGAATCTTGGCTCCTGAGCTGTAGCTACAAAACTCCAATCCAGTTTCTCTTTGCCTCCCCAGCCCTCTACGGAGGGCAATCTCCCAGTGCCCCCACGTCCCCTCGCAGCCACTGTTCCCATTGCACACCATGGGATGCTGAGGCTCTTGCAAACCAATTAACTGGGAGGAGAGGAGGGAGTTGCAAGGCTGCCCAATGGAAAACATGTCAGCTGGAGGTGTGTCACCTGCCACTAAACCATCCCAAACTGTTCAGTGCTTCTCTCTTCAAGGTCACCTGGAGAACCTGGTGGAGAGCTTAGCTTCAGCCAGACGCCCCGCTGCTGGCAGCCCTAGCAGGAAATCTGTATCTTGGAGGACAACCAGTGTCAGCGGGACAGGCTGGAGCTGGTCCTAGGAGCACACCTGGAGGATTTGCTGGGCTCTGATCCACTGCCAGTTCCCCTGCATCAGGCCATCCCCAAAAGGGCATTTTGCCCTGACTCCAGTGCCAGAGGGCAATGCCTACTATCTCTAGAGACTCAATCTGCCAAATGCTTATTTTCATTAAACACATTGGTTTTATTGCCAGATTTGGAGAGTACAGACTGTGTGTGTGCTCACTGACCTCTCCTGGCCAGCCCAGGATGCTTGCTGAGGCTGCACCACGCATCCCAGCACCTGCAGGAAGGGGTCCCACCAGCCACAGCCAGGGTATTGCTTCCAGGTATAGGGAAGCACTGGTAGTGGCAGCCCTTGGGGAAATGCAGCAGGTCTTCAGGGTTATCTTCAATTAACAAATGAAATCACCCACCACTGTGACTGCAAGTAGAGCAAAGCACACAACTGGAAGAGGGATCATGGCAAAAACCAACCTCTGCATAGAGGACCTGGAAGCAACAAAAATCCATCCCTGAGCTGCAGTCCTTGCTGGGGAAAAGAGGGGAGTGAAGTAAGGATTGCAAAATCAGGCCCATAGTGAAACAGGACAGCCTCAGAAATACTAAAGGAAGATCAGCCAAGCCTACAGCTTCAATATTAAAAAGCAACTGGTGTGTTTTCTTTTCTATGCCTTCTGCTGCTGTACTAAAAGCATCTTTTCTTTGTGTGAGAATGCCTTTGTTTGTCTGAAACAGGTTTTCCCACCCCAAATAAATACTACTTTGAAAAATCTCATTGCGAAACCGGCAGCATTGGGCATTAGGAAGACAGCCCGGATGGCTCGGAACATCCACGGCGAGGAGAGCTGGCTTTCATCTGACAGTGCTTAAGGATGGTTTGACCTCTCCCTTCCTTTACATGCTGGGAGTTAACTTCTCATGTAAGTGTCCAGCATAAATCCTTCTAATGCAAATTTCCGTGTCAAAACTACAAACAGACATTTGATCAAAGGTCAGCTCTCCTTTGTGTTCCTGTTTGATATAGAAATTTCTATTTCATCTTTGACTGTCATGGTCAGTTAAGGGAACTGCAGCCTGATGGGAAATTACTGATGCATTTCATGTCCTCTCTCCAATGAGGCTTTTCCCCTCCCCTCTTTCATATCTTATGGGTGTTTTAATTTGAGTATGTTTTCATTTTTTAATGGAATAGTTAAATTAGCTTTGAAAATGTAGCAGTATGACACTGAAAATTGTCTGCTTATTAACTGAAGCTCAATTTACTGCTATTTGATACCCCGGGAGCTGATCAAATAACGATTATTCCCTTACTGCTGGCTTTATTTCATGCTTAACTTGTGGATCTTTCTTTATGGGGCAGCGCTTAAAGGACAGGAATTGCAGCAAAAGGAAGGTCTGGGAAAACATTGTGTTGATTTTTGGGATTTCCTGCCTTGGATGGACCCAGAAGAGTTGGGGCTTGGCAGAGGAGTGCTGCCCGCTCATCCTGCCCCAGCACTGTGAGGAGTGCTAACTCCCATTTATCATCCTCAGAGTCAGCAAAAGGAACTGGGACGAGTGAGTCCCTCTGTTGGCAACACTTAAGATTTACATCTGGGTTTGCTGGCCCGATTATCTGCCGAATATAATTGTCTCCTGAGGGAACAGGAGGCTGTGCACCATTTCTTGGGAGGTCACCTGGGTCTTGCAGTATCCAGGAACGTTGCTCAGTCTCAGCCCACGCTGAGAGAGATTTCCTCCGCAGTGACAAGAGGCACAACATCTCACTGCCACTAATCTCTTTGAAATATATCACTCCTTGAAGTACCAGAAACTCTTCCCATAAATCAGGAGATCATCACCCGCCAGCCTGGCTCACTCACCCGGTGGGATGTGTTTAGGTGCACCCAAGGCTGAGTGATGCCATCACCCAGAGCATCCCTGGTGCTCACGGAACCTGGTCCTCCCCCAGGGTCCGTGCTGGTGCACAAGGGATAATGCCCATGGAGAAATGCATGTGCCACAGCCCTTCAAATTCTCACACCGGTGGCAAATGCAAAGGAGTTTTTTTTTTCCCAGATCACTGCAATTTACGTCGTTTTCCTGTTCAGTTGATTAAAATACGCACGGTCACACATGATGGTCAGATGAAATAGCATGAGAAAGTCACCTCATTAACGTCACCTGGCAGGATCCAGAGTGACCGAGCTGTGTTGCTGCCCGCAGGGAGTGGGGCAGCATCCGGTGCTGGGCGTCCCTGCTCAGTTCCCAGCTCAGCTTCGAATGGGTAACGTAGGGCTGCTGCAGCCCGGAGGCATAGGGAAGAAAGTGGGTTGGAAGCTGGGAGCAGGACACGACGCGTATGCTGCCCATGCTTCGCCAGAAGGACTCAGTCCTTCCTCGCTCCCCCAGCGGCTGCACACCCGGCAGTCCGCTCTCCTGCCAGGCGGGTGACAGTGACACCAGATGGCAGCAGTGGCCTTCGGATCCCAGCAGCTCCCAGCCAAGAGGAGGGCGAGCATTTCCCCGCGGCCAGCCATCCGAGGCCGGCTTCCCTCTGTGCTCCCTGCGCTGGGGCGAGCTCAGCATCCCGCATCCTGCCCATATGGGCTGCCAGAACATCACTACGCAGAGTAGCTATACGCTGGAGTTGTTCCGTGTGTCAAAACGACACTCAGATCCCAACATTTCGAGGCAAAAGACAAAATCCATGTCTTAGGCTGGGATTTTGGAGAAGCACCCACCTAGCAAAACTCCTGTGAAGGCGGAGAACATGGAGTTTTGCAGGAAGCTTTCAAGACAGGTTATAAACCACACCAACATGCATCAGTGGAAATACTGTTGACTTGAACATTACATTAATTTTCTCCCTTCACTATTACTGCGTTACACTGCTTTAACCTCCTGAATAAGTTTTGTTTATGATAACACCCAAATATTTATTGATTTCTATATTGATTTAGGGGCTATCCATTTACCTGTTTGCCCCTGCATCACTCCAGAAATTATTAGTGTACTAACTGCCAACAGAAAAGCAAACCCCAAACACTGGAGTGATGGATCGCTGTGTGCGTTTGGGCAGAGAGCACAGCAAGGAACAAGAGCAACCAGAAATAAATCCTTTCCACTTCACTCACATAGATAGGGCAGTGACCCAGCAAACAGCAGTACAGGTCTGGGTTCAGCTCTACTTGTACCCAGAAGCTTGGACAAGCCCAGCATTTAAACAGAACCTCCTGTATCAGAAGCTGAGAAATGCCAATAATGGTGGATCATGGACTCAGTTTCCCCTCATTCCTCCACTGCCCCTGTGCAAAGCACAGCTCTGCTCTTTGGGTTTGCCCATTACAACTGGAATGAGCCCAGGACAGGCTGCTGTGGATCCCTTTGGAAGTGTTACAGTGCTGCGCAACCTGAAAACAACAGGCAGCACACGAACAAAACTGCGGGTTGTTCGCATCTCCAACAGGAGCTTGCAGCGGCTCTGGATAGCAATAGCGTTCAGGCTTTGCAACTTGGGATGCTAAGAAGGTGCTGCAGCATATTGCCTTGTAATAACATGAAGCAAAAGCTCAGCAGAAAGGCTGTGAACCAGATAAGATTGATTAAACAATTTCTAACCAACGGGGTTGCACATAAAAATTTTATTAAAACCTCAAGT
>JANHGO010002649.1:0-29347 GCA_024606505.1 Aquila spilogaster
GCTGTACCGGCCGGAACGCCTTCCGTCAGGTTTCAAACAGGCAGAGTGACGCGCGCGGCCCGGGGGTCACCTTGCAGGCGGCTCCCGCCGGCAGCCCCCGACCCGTCTCACGGCACTTCGAGCTGCGGCCGGAGGAAGGCGCCGGGCCCACAGCTGCAGCCCAGCGCCCCTACCTCGTGGAGGAGCCGCTCCCGTTACCGGTGGGCACGGGACGGCTGGCGGAGACGGCTCGGCCTTACCCGTCCGGCTCAACCCCTATGGCGACCGCCTCGGCTCTTTCCGCCGCTCCTTCGGCAATCTCCGGGAAAGAGCAGCCCGACGCGCCCGCGCGCTCGGCAATCTTCGGAACGGCGCTCTTCGGGGAGTTCCGCTAGGCCGCGCCCGTCAGCAATTTCCGCCTTCCCGCCGAGCCCTCTCGGCCACCGTCAAACGCGCCGCCTCGGCAAGTTCCGCCTCTCCGGCTGCCGCTTTCGTCGTCCAACTCCGGCAACTTCCGCTGGCGCAGCGAAGCGGGGGCAGGGCGGGACAGGACGGGGAGCCCTAAAACACCAGTCCTACACTCGCGGGCCTCCCGAGCGCCACACGTATCTCTACACAACTCACCCTAATCCATGTCCGCTCCTATGACGCCCGGTTTCCAGTACACCCTGCTCTGGAGCGGCGCCCAGCCCGCCGGGAACTATTTCGGCTCTTCCTGGCGGAAGGATACGTATGCGTGCGATGCCGCGGAGAGCTCAGGAGCTATATAAGGGAAGCTCAGGGATTGCCGGGTCTCTTTGCGCGGCGGCGGGGCTTCGGCGCGCTTGGGCGTTGTGCGCCGCTGACGCCATGGGCTTTGGGGACCTGAAGTCCGCCGCCGGCCTGCGGGTCCTCAACGACTTCCTGGCCGACAAGAGCTACATTGAGGGGTGAGGGGCGGCGGGAGGGAGGCGAGCTAGGCCGGGCCGTGGCGAGACCTGATGGGGGAGCGGCGGAGAGGCCCTGGGACGTGCGTACGCGTGGACCTCGTGTCGGGGGGGTGGGCTCTGAGCCCCTGGCCTCCAGTGCGCGCCCGCGGTGTCGGGCCGCCGCCGTGCCTGTAGCCGGGCGGGCGCCGAGCTGCTGCTAGGGCACGGGCCGCCCCATGCTTGGCGGCGGGTGCCTTGCATCCTGCGTGCGCTGAGGACGGCGCTAACCGCGGCTTGTTTCTGCAGGTACGTGCCCTCCCAGGCCGACATAGCAGTCTTTGAGGCTGTTGGTGCCCCGCCTCCTGCGGAGTTGTTCCATGCTCTTCGGTGGTACAATCACATTAAGTCGTATGAAAAGCAAAAGGCCAGGTATGCTTAAACCGCGAAGTGAACACACGTGCGAACTGTTGCTTTGTTTCTGAGCTTAGAGGGGAAGGGGCATTTCCCTGATAGTGTATGGCTTCTTGGGACAGAAACGGGTCTAGAAGCAGAACAGACCTGCCAGTATGTTACAGGGGCTGCTCAGGATTGTGGAAGCTGAACCTGCCTTTGTACAGTTATGGGGCTCCTGGAGAAGCTTCTAAGAAAGCCTTGTTTCCTAAGGAAGTCTTGTTGCTGCCTCCCACACAAGTAACTATGCTGAAAGCTACATAGCAGTGATCTCCATGAGAGCAGCACCAGGATTAGGAGCCATGACAGAAGCCTGAAGACAACAGGCAGATAAAAATAAGGAAGGTGATTCGTTCAGATTTTTAATCCCAGAAGGTGACGCTGAATTGAATATTGACAATGCAGAAACACATATTAGGAAGGGGGACTGTAAAAACAAATATCACTTCTCTTTTTTAGTGATTTTAGTGTTCATGAAAGGTGCTGTATTGACATCCATGGTGACTGCAGACCTCTCTAAAAAGGTACAACATAGGTAGTGTCAGTACTGCTACAATGTCACCTTTTTGTGCCTCAGTCATGTTCTGGAGGGAGCTCTTGTGAAGTTGGGTGGCTCAGCCACCAGTGCATTTTTGAAGCTCTCAAACTGGAATGGGACTGAGTTGATAAAGTTTCTTCAAAAAGTCCACTCTGGAAACTTCAGTTAATTGCTGAAAACTAAATCTAGTTTTATGACATTTATAACAGCAGTTCACAGTAACAATAGGGAGTTAATGGGATTTTGGTCCCTTGTGCACCATCGACATGTTTTCTGTCACTACTAATTTAAACAAATAAAAATGTTTTTAGGGAAACAAATTGATAACTCCCCCTACACAAAATATATTGCAGATTCATTTACGAAAGCTTTTACTACAGTCACACATCGCAGCAAATAACACAGGATCCATCAATGATTAGATAGGCAATCTTTGTAGGATTTGCTGTAGTTTCAGCTAAGGTGTTTTCAGAAGCATTGTTTTGGGAAAGGTTTTCAAGTAGCACAATTAATGTTTTCTGTTCTTATTACAACATTTTTGCTATGAATGTATTTAGGAATGATAAATAGTATTTCTACGAATATTTGAGTAGCTTCTTAATACCTGTTGCTTTCCTTTAGCTTGCCAGGAGTAAAGAAGGCTTTGGGGAAATATGGTCCTGCTGATGTTGAGGACACAACAGGTGCAGCCACAGATAGCAAAGATGATGATGACATTGATCTTTTTGGATCTGATGATGAGGAGGTATTGGTGACTTCCTTGTGTTTTAATTATATAGATATATATATATGTATATTTAAGAACCACTTGGATAGGCGAGTGTTTACCTTACTAGTTTAGGTTACTTTAATTTGTGACCTTAATAACAGATGTTGTTCAGGATCTTCAAACTCCAATGTCTTCGTAGAATGTAACGTAAGAACTCTCCATTAGGAGAAAGGATGGGTTGAAATGTCTACTTTGACTGGTTACATGATGAATAAAACAAAAATCACCATCTTTCGGCTGACAGCTGTGATGATTTGTTTTTTCCTGAGTAGACACCAGTCAATTTAATAATGCTTTAAAGATCCAGAGGTTTGGTGGGGCTTTTTTTGTGACTTTGTTTTTCTCTTTCAGGAAAGTGAAGAAGCAAAGAAACTGAGGGAAGAACGCCTGGCCCAGTATGAATCAAAGAAGTCCAAAAGTATGCATTTGAATAACTCTGACCTTTTTATGTGTTTGAACAGGATGGTTATAAATAGTCTTTGTAACAGATGAACTTCACTGGAATGAAGCAGAAGTAGTTTGCTTCACTTGAATTGTCTGTGAGCTTGGCCTTTCCTATAGCAGATCACTGAACCTCAGCATAATTTTTTTGTCCTGCCTATTATACCTTTGTTGGTCTTACCAAAGAAGCTAAGCTTTTTTCTACAAAAAGAGAACCCTAGGACTTTCTTTGAATAAAACAGATGCAAAGTAGTATAAAACGCATCTGCATAAGAACTCCAGCAGATTAACCTGAAAAGGCTGATCAGTAGTTGGTGAGTTATGGGAGGAAAGGCTGCCAGATGCAAGTCCCTCCACAGTTACTGGTCTGAAACTGTTTGGGACCGTAGCAGTTGCAGTATTCCCTCTGTGGAAGATAAACTGTTACATAGTATTAAGCTCCTTCTCAGATCCTCTAAGAAGGACTCTCTGTGTAACAAACAATGTTAGCTTATGTTACCTTTTCAGAGTATTTTTCAAAAACATGCATCTACATCTTAAACATCAGGATACCTATTTTAAATACCCTTAAAAATGCATGTTGGTACAAGAGGTCTGAGTTATGAGTTTTTTATTAAGCTGGAAAGTTATTCTTGTGAAGTTAGTTTTGCAAGTATATTCATGAGTTTCAGAAAATTTTGTAGCTGTCAATGGTGATATTCCTTCTCTTTTTTTTTTTCTTTCTTCAGAACCAGCTGTTGTTGCCAAATCATCGATCTTGCTTGATGTGAAACCTTGGGATGATGAGACAGACATGGCCAAATTAGAGGAGTGTGTTCGAAGTATTCAAGCAGATGGCTTGGTCTGGGGGTCTTGTAAGTAAAATTCAAAGTGGGGAAATGGTGATCATGTGATCTATTAGAGTACTGTATGGATAGGTAGCCTTGGGGTTACTGTTCACCCATCTGTGATAATGTTGGTAGCTAAAATAGTGAATTAACTGCCATACTACGTAGAGTATGTGCAGCATGAGCTGTGCATGTGTGGTGCTTGGTGAACTAGCACCCACTAAATAGCAAGCTGATGTTTTTCTTTGGTAATCTCACAAGAGTGATTTAAAAGGGGCTAGTCAAAAAGCTGCTAGAGCAGCAGCAAGGTTAAGATTCAAATAAGCACACCTTTTAGACCAGCTTGTTGATTAACACTATCAGCCACTTACATCTTCAATTTGCATTTCCAAGCAAGGAGTGTTTAATGCTTTTTTTTTTTGTTTTGCAGCCAAGCTAGTACCAGTTGGCTATGGAATCAAAAAGCTTCAGATTCAGTGTGTTGTTGAAGATGATAAAGTTGGAACAGACATGCTGGAAGAAAGAATAACAGCTTTTGAAGATTATGTACAATCAATGGATGTAGCTGCTTTCAACAAGATCTAAGTCTTGATATATCTAGAATAAATATAATTGCAAAAATTGGGCCATGTCTGTCGTTAATTCAAAATCATAGTGCAATCCAGTTTGTTAATGTAAAATTTGATTGATGGGTAAAATAGGAGCTAATAAATTGGATTTTAGGATTGTTCCAGCAACATAGTACCCTAGCGCCAGAGCAAAGAAAACTGACAGTTGCCATATGTTTAGGCTTAACATCTACATGGCTTTAAATATCTGAAATGCCTTTTCCTCTATTTTAAGCAGAGTTGCATCTTTGGAAACTTGTAATTAATCTGGAAGGAGAGATTGCTTTCAGGGAGAAGCATGGGGCTGCAGCACTTCAAGAGGAATATAAATTTTGTATAGAAAAGGTGGCGAATAACCAAATAGTCATATGATGGCTTTTTTTCTTTTGAAAGCTACAGTTTAACTGTCACTAAGGGAATGGAGACAAAGATAAGGAAGTTAAAAGCAACGAGGGCTGAAGTGCACTGGAGATTATGTGGTGATATGTAATTTTTAATTTGACTTGAGACTGTCAGGGTAACTTCTCACCATCTCCTGTTGTGTGGACCTGAGATTTATTTTTTTTCTTCTGAAGTGTTTAAAAATAAAAAAAATCGAAGTAACCTCAAACTTTGCATTTTTTGGGGGGGCGCTTTTTAATTAGTACTGCTAATAATTGTGTTGATAAAATGGTGGTAACCATTCCTGCTTTAAGATCAAGGGCTTGGCGCACCTTAGACTGCAGGCCAGCAGTGGTTTTTAACCTTGAGCAGCGGGATTGTGATCCTTGAGAGGTGCAATTAACGTACAGATCACTAGAGGGCAGTGTGTCCATTCAAGAAGGCCAAGGCATTGGCGGTCTGACGGTGCCATGTGCTTGTGTGAGCTTTAATGGGGTGCAGTGGCCACATGTTACATCTAATGCAGGTGGATAGTAACTTGTAACTTTGTTAAAATGCAACTTACTGCAGTGTTACTGTGCCTCTGAAAAATCAGTATCTTAGACTGAATGAGACATTCCTATTTCAAATGTAAACTATAATAACAAGATCAACAGTAAGTTTGGGATCTTAAATATAATCATGTATAGGAACATGGGAACATGCTGGTGTATCTTTTTAGGAAGGGCTGCTGGTTACCACTCTATTTTAAGTAAAGTTTTAACAAAAGTGTTAGAAACACTTCTATACAATCTTCTTAAGTACAACCATTAGGAAGCCGGTAAGAATAGAACATGCTGCTATTAAGTTTTGGTTTTGTTTTGTTTTTTTCTGCAGTATCTCACAGCAAAATCGGAGAGATTCCCTTCCTCTGGCTTTTTTTTTTTTCATTGTAGAGGTTTGAAGGAGTGTTCTTTTGTCTGAGCAGTGTAGGAAAATTGGTATTTTTTGGTTATTTTTTGGAAACAAACTTAGAATGCTGTCTGTTTTGTGTAGGTATCTTCCATTACTCTCGCAGAAATGAGTTGGAGGAAATGCTGTAGCTGATCTTGGTATGAAGGAGGTAGTAATTACCTTGCAAAGTTGTTGGTCTGTTTATCTCTACAGACCAGGACTGATGTGGGCCAGATTCTATGCTCTCTGGGGGAGGCTTTTGGTCAAAGTGGTGGTTAGATGTTGGCAATATTTTTTTTTAATCCAGAGAGCTGATCCAAGCAAAGTATTGTAAAACATTTTCTGATTATGTACACAAGACAAAGCAAATGTAAAATTCTCGTTTGAAAATCAATCTCTTTACTGCCTATATTTGTCCTCATATACCTAATGTGCATGAAGAAAACCGAATAAACTTTAACTCCTGTAATATAAAAGGTCAGGGTTTGCTTTCATCTTCCAAAAACATCAGGAAGGTGCTGTTCTGTGAACAGTCACCACGTATTTGCTGCTGAGAAAAGCAAATGAACATATTCTTTGGAGCCAACAAAACTTTATTACTCCACTTGGAGTACAGTCAAGAAAGGAGCACTAAAACACATCATTCTTAGAAAGATGTCAAGGAATATGTGAAGAAAAACTGCGAACAGTTGATTTAGGCACATTCAGCTGCATGGTGCCAAAATATTACAGGTGAGTCACTATGTACCAGGCAGTGAATGACTCAAAGGAAAGAATGCTGCTTACCAACTTTCCAGCCCAAAGTTAAATACACTGAAATTCCATAGATTCTGCCTCAAACTCAGAGATCAGAGCCCAAAGAAACAGCTACAGACCACAATCAGACAGTTGCTGTCTATGCAGCTATCAGTACTGAATGTGCTTATGCATACATACCGATGCACAGTTTTACATATAAGGCCTCATTTACAGTATAAATGCAACTTACGCGTTAGCATGTAGATTATCTGAAAGCCAGTTTTACTCTAGATATGTAGGCCAGTAACAATAAAGAGCTAGTTCAAATTTACCTAAAGCTTTATGCTTTTATTCTTAGCAGAGTTTTATCTCTCACACAACTTCTTAATTAAGTGGTAATGCCTCAGAAATTGGTCCACTCCACTTAGCATGTATATTTGCATTGGTGTATGTGTGATTCTACAGCAGGCAAGAAGTTGGAGCAGAAAACAGGACAACTGGGTCTACTGCCTCTTTCTTATGCGGGTGAAGTTCGTATCTTGGATGTATGATCTTGACTGAAGCTTGGTAGAGAAGTCTGAATTTGGCTACATGCTTGTGGAAGAATATTGCTGAATTCACTCCTTTTTAGATGTTAAGACAAAATGTGTTACTGAATCTTAACCTTTGTTTGCAAGACCAGCAAAGAACAACTAATAATCGTAAACTCTCTAAAACTTGGAAGTTTAAACACAGAAAAAGAACATGTGACAAAGGCCTTTAACCTCAGATTCAATAGGAAGCATTTCCACTAATTCTTTGCATATTTCAAATGAGCCAAAATACTTTCTGAAACACCTGCTTAGTATTTTACAACCAGCTGGCATTAAGAGCACAAAAGTAAGTGACTAGAAACCACAGTCCCTTGGCTCAGCTGAATATAAGACAAAGCAATGGGAGAAAACATTTTATTTCCATGCTTCTTTAGAAGGAAAAGGCAGCAATTCAGTATTCTCTGTACTGAGTTACTTCTCTGATTGCAGAGTGAAGCTACTGACAGCTTCATTTGGCTGGGATATACCTACTTTAAACAGTGAAATACTTGGGACACTCACTCTCCACTGATGTCTGACCATGATATCTCATATGAGAATGCCTAGATCAAAAGCGTTATCAGTGGTGATCAGAGGAATGTTATGTACTCTTTTAAGATCAATGAAGTATTGTCAACAACAGGATTACAACAATCTTCCTAATAGAAAACCCAGACAACTTTCTATTCAGGCTGTCCACACTGCAACCACACCACACCCAAATGATGTCTCCTTTAAAAACATTTAAAGGAAAGTAGCAAGCACAGTTAAGCCAGCTGTTTATATAAAATTGTATATGCAAAGATGCACATCTCATTGGCAGATGTGAAGTCAACAACACCTCCACATCTGTCAGCTATTTTATAGATGGATGGTGATGAACAGTCACTGAGCAGTTTCACAATAGTGCACAGGCGCATGAGTGTTGTCTGAGCTCCACAGCTGCTCACTGACGGTTCCTGAGCGGCTCACCTCCCACAGTGCCAATTTTAGCACCTCAGAGACTGTTGTCTTGACCTGGGCCTGGAACTTCTTGCTAATGAGAACATAGAGGATTGGATTGAGACAACTGTTGATGAAAGCAAGGCCCGTGGAGAGGGGAATGCCGTCCTGCAATAAGCCGTGCAAATTTTCGTCATGGTGCGCAGAGAGCTCCACAATGCTGAATATGTGATATGGTGTCCAGCAAAGAAAAAAAGCTACAACTACAGCAATGATGGTCCAGAAGAGCCTGCTAGAAGTCAACACCGTTCTCTTCTTTACTTTAACAATCAGCAATGAGTAGCAAATGACCATGGTCAGTAGAGGAAAGAGGTAACCAAATGCAAGCCTCACCCAAATCAGAATGTGATGTCTCAGCACAATGAGTTCTCTGTCATGCACATGGAAGTTGTTGTAGCAAATGGTGACATTGTTGAAAACGGTAGCCGTGTCTCTAAAGTATAAGGCAGGGCCACCAATAATTGCAGCTGACATCCAAATGATCCCACTAAGAATGAGGGTGTTCTTTATAGTCCGGTACTTGTAGGAAAAAACTGGGTGGACAAGGCGGATATAGCGGTCAAGGCTGATAAACGTCAGGAAGAAAACACTGGCAAACATATTCAGTAGTGCGATGAATGAGTTCATTTTACAGAGCCACTTCCCAAAAGGCCAGTGGAAGCCCATTGCCACGTATGTGATATAAAGGGGCAGAAAGAGAACAAAAATGAAATCTGCAATGGCCAGGTTGAGGAACCAGAGTGTAGAGACAGATTTATCCCACTTGAAGCCCATAAACCAGATGACAATTGCATTACCTGGTACTCCCAGAAGAAATGCCACACTGTAAAAAGAAAGGGAAATCATATGGGCAATGCTGAGAGTGGACTGGGGTGATTCCTCTTCCTCAGGCAGGTCATAGAAATAAGAGTAGTTCTCAAAATCTTCAAATGTCATGTTGCACAGCTGCTTTCTAGGGAAGAAAAGAAATGGAACAATCAAAGGTGAACTGTTTTATTGAGGTACAACGCAAGGTTACACAGTAACCTTCAACTCCTTTGAGTTTAGTTTCATACTACCTATCACTTCCTAGCTGTCAACCTCTATTACAAAGCTTGTGGAGTATTTTAGCTGCAGACATTTCAAGAAAGACTTCAGACAAGTAGTCCGGGAACTATTTTCCTTACCTTTATTTCTTAAGAGAGCACTGACCACAACATCACTGGTAGATGATGTTGCAAAGTTCTACTGAAGTGTGATTTGTATTCTTTACTAGTTGGGTTTCGTATTTTACTGCTGTAGCAGAAATGCTAAGTCACAACCTGAAACAATGATTGATCACCTGGCAGGAAGGTAGGGCCAACCCAGGGGAGCTCAGGTGCACGCAGTGCAATGCACCTGAGTGACCGGAAGGGGTGAGTCAGGATCCACCCCTTCCCAGACCTCATTTAAGGGTTGGCAGTGCAGGCAAGGGTATCTCACTGGAGATCTCCATGTACCTGAGGCCTTCTGAAGGTAAGCAGCTTCTTTCCTTTATTTCTGTGCCTATGGCTGTTGCATTTGAGCAAACCTTCACTTGCTGCAGCCTAGGACCTTGTTGCTCTGCTGTCATTGCTGCACTTTCCATTGCATTACAACTGCTCTGATTCTATTTGAAGCAAGCTTTACGGACCATGTCTGTATCAGAAATCAGAGAAGCACTGGGCATCTACAAAGGCAGGAAAGTGCCAGTAAGCTTTCTTTTAAAACAAGAAAAAAGTGCATCTTCACACAATATGAGTTATAGTTAACAAAATATAGGCAGTGATTTTGCCAACAAATGGAATTTCGTGGCTTTATTCCTGCATATCACGTATCTATCCTTGTGTTAAGGAATACTGATTCTCTAACCCACTCAGTGTTAGGTTCCCTGGGATACAGCCCAGACAAAATGCAGCAAAGGATGTAGAGAAGGAAATACAAGGAAAATATTTCAGTGGCAATGCATATGACTGACATATTCTTCCACCAGTGACCTGAGAAACAGGTAATAGAGGAAAGAAAATAAAGTTTCCAGGAGAATAATACACACTGTAAGAGCTACAGCTGGAAATGTGTAATGTTTGATTTGTGGTTTTGTTTGTTTTTGTTTGCCTTTTTAAAAAAGCCTCAATTTTTTTGTTACAAAAGCTTCTGGAACTTACAAGTACAACATAATTTTTCAAATAGGAATTTTCCTCTAAAGCTGAAGAGGAAGAGCGTAGGAGGGACAGGAGGAGTAAAAAGAAAAATAAACCAATAGAAAGATCCAGAAGAAAGAAGAAAAGAAGAAACATACAGGAAAAGCATCAAATGACAGTTGAGCAAGGAAAAGCACTTAGGTTCTGCATTCATTCCAAAGTACAGAAAAAGAATAGCATCAGATGACCATGGTCTGACAGAAGTATCTGCCATACTCAGAAGTATTCTGCTAAATTCTATTGTCATTTAAAGCAATGCTTTTTTGGCTGGACTCAGCTGCACTGAGTGCAGGATATGACCAAGCCATTGGCTGTACCATACATGAGCTCAATGGTACATTTCTGAGTGTTAGTTCTGTTCAGAAACTGAGATTCAGCCTGCACTTTTGGAAATCAGCTATGCATTCCTGTAATTCCATTAATTTTAGTATTCTGAAAGACAACAGAAGCAGGGCATCAAGAGAAAACTGCCTGTATTTATATACATAACTTTCTCCATGTAAGTGAAGCTATGTATATGCGCACAGCGGCAGGATTTGATTTCTCAGTTATAGATGGATAGGGTAAGGTTAGAACAACAACAAAGCCGTGTAACTTCCTATATTTTTTTTTTTAAAGTAACAGAAGTCAACAGAGTCTAGTCTATCAAGAGGCTATGATAACATTTGCCCCTTGCAATTTACATCAAGCTGAAGGAATGTTACTTGCTTTGCTGTCCTGATAAAATGATACACATTGGGCTGTATTCATGTAATTACATGCCCCACGGGGGTAGACTCTGCATCAAATACTGGTACCACCCATCTGAGTAATTTTTTCAAATAGCATAACATCTGCTGAGAAATGGTATAAACAAGAAGCAGTACCACTAACATCTGGAACAACCCTACATTTGGACAGTTTCAGAGAACACTGAAGTTAACTGGATTTTTAAGTGTCTTTGGCTGTACACAGAATTATACCTTCAAGTTGAATTTATGCAATTAAATCAGTGCAATTTTTCAGTATCTTGATGATTAACATCCTGTATCTTAGTCATTAATCAGGTTTGCTTCTAAGTTTCTCAATAGCTAGCACAATACAACACTAGGATTCAAGCATTTTATCCCTATGCGTAACCCCAAAACTTATTTTTCTTAACTGGGCTAAAACCAACAACAATAACAGATGTTCGCCTTCTGCCCAACAATGTTCATTAAATATTTGGAATTTCATGGATGATGTACAGCAGAAAGAAAACATAGCTAAATATCAAATACTTACAAGCCTCCTGTAGTTTAAAACTCCTCCACTGAAAGAGCACAAATCTAAAACGCAATGTGCTTTGAGGAAATATTTTTCCAAGGTTATCTTTTTCCTTATCTCTAACTCCCAGTCTTCCAGTATAGTAACTCTTAAGCAGTGGGGCGAAAGAAGCAGAGGGAACATTGTTTACCACTGCTCTCAGGGCACAGATGCTGAAATTTGGCTATATGGCTAAGACTTAACAAGATTGCCAATTCAATTTGCAAAGCCCAGAAGCTTCTGCATCTGCCTTCCATGTATACAAAGCACTTCTGTAACAAGATTCATGGCATTAGGTGCTGCTCTGAAAAAGACAATCAGTAGGGGATTTTCAGTGGAGCTATGCTGTTTTAAAGCAGTAAGGACAGATATATTTTTTTTCTCCTGGGATAACTGTTAACCTTCATTCACAATAGATATTTCTTTGTGTTACACACACTGTCCCAAATGTATAAATTTATTTACTAATACACTTTAAGAAGCAGAACTATCTCAAAGTCCATATCTTGAAGGTGAAGAAACTTAATTCTATTCCTTAGTTTGTTTCTGATTTCCTACACAATCTTTGCCAAATGGCCTAATTTCCAGACTGAGAAGGCTCTTTCACGAACCTGTCTGCAAACAGAGGTCCAGTAGAAAAAAGTAGACCTTGCAGTTTCCATTTGGTTTTCAGGACTATTGTTAGAAAGGGTGAGGGAGATGATGCAGTTTAATGTCTCAGACCCCGCTGGTCCAGGGCTGCAAAAAATGTCTACATGGAGGAAAGTATTTTTTAATAAACAGGAAAATGTGGTCAGAGGCCTGGCAATAGGACCTGGGGGCAGCTACAGGTTACAGAACAGTGTCGTATTGCATTTGATGAATATAACCAAGTTTAGACTTCATCCTGTCTACTTTTTCAAATAGTACACAGTCTGTGTAAAGTGTATGCTTAGCAGCTGCCCTTTGACTGGTGTCTGTTCCTGTTTGCTGAGGTCACAAGCAGATCTGAAAACTGAGTTTCCTTGATTCAGTTGCTTAATTATGAATATAGTTGTTAAATTTTAAGCAAATAGGTTTCAGAATGTTTGACTAGGATGCTTCATTTCCTGTCCCCTTCTGTGAAACTGAAATCAATTATGAAATGACTTCATAGGAACATCATAGGATGATGCTCAGTGTTAATGCATTTCAGATCCTAGGACAGAACGTTCAAAGAAACAAAGACTATTAATAAATTTATTTAAAACATAAAGCCTAAGAGCTGCTGCGAAGAAATTTTACCATATGTCATATGCAATGACTTTCTCTGCATTTCAGTGAGAAAATGCAGAATAAGATCTGAATGGACAGATTCATAGTCTATTACTACAAGTACCTGAATTTTGTATTCTCTGCCACCATTCTAGTATTTTAGAAAGGTGAGCCATAATGACAACTCAGTCAAATGACTGAACCTGTTCACAACAGAATATCTTTTGTCACAGTAAGAAGGGCCTTGCAGTTATGACATGAGACAAGGTCTACGAACTCTATTCCTGGCTATGCCGCATGCATCCTCTTTGACCAGGGGAAGTCACTTGACCTCGCCATGCCTCAGCCCTGAGGTCAGTGGAATGGCTTTGGAATGAAATTAGGCTGGGTTTTCAGCCTAAAATAGAAGACAAACAAAACAGTCACTATTTCCTTCCACCTCACTCAATGTAAGGTCTTCCTGGGGGTTCAAAGTTCTCTGGGCAATATGCAAGTTGGGGTTCAATTTAATTGCACTATTAGTTCATGCCACATGTTTGGGCTGCAGCCCATGCAGCCTCTCCCTCACATTTGGCCCTAAAATTTTAGAAATTTACAGATACATCCAAGGGAAGAGCTTATTCATTGTCTGTGCTGTTTAAAAGTTAACTCAAATATTTGAGTGGCCACCTCTGGATCTATTTCTTCAGCGTGATAAAACACTGAGAGCCTTTGGGCTGCTAAATTGATTTCAGAGGTCTCAAGAGCAGATCCTAACTTAATAGGAAAATTATAGTATGTGGAGTTGGCTGTCTCAATAGTTAATTTCATAGAGGGCATATAATGCAAAACCCCTCCTTTTAATGCCTTCCTGAGTAATTCTGAGCATATCATATTCTGCATGTGTGATCTATGGCTACAGGAAAGCCTGTTTGATTGGTTCACTTCATTTGTCATTTGCGAGAGTTAGATGTTGGAGAACAGCTAGCTTTTCGAAAGGTCACCCAAAGCCTGCTTGTCATGATGTGTCTTAGCAATTTGTCTGGATACAGAATTCATTTGAGAGCCCTCAGGGAAAAAAAAAAAACCTTTGAAAAATCTTCAAGCCTTTGAGGTGCCAAATTTGAATTTATGTAGCTTCAAATATATCAACATGAAATTCACCTAGTAGTTTATCTGTGAAGTTCAAAACACAGATGGCTGAGAAAGTTTGTTAGAATATATATACTTCTGGAAAGTATTTTACAAAGGCATAAGTAAAGATCCTAAAATTCACAGACAATACTGATGAGATTATGAACTGTCAGCCAACTATGTAAGTAAGATGATCACCTGTCTCCTCGTAGAAACATTCTTATTGCAAGAAATGCCTGGTACACCCATACTATGAAATTAAATCATAGCTATTAAATCTGCCCCTGCAGACAAAGCTACTAGGAAACTGGCTGTTTTATCTAGTACACAGAAAAGCAGAGTCAAGGCTTGTGTGTATGTTTTCTCTTCCACAGAATTGTACAACTGTTCTAATAGTCAGTAGACATACAGTAACAAAGTGAATTCAACAACTTGAGCACATCATGATAGGTATGATATGTACTGGAAACATTTTCAAGACACAGATACAGATTTGCTCTAGCAGATAAGACAAGAGTGTAAATAACCATCATTCTCCATTATATCTCTCACTGAAACAGTGTTAGAAATGCATATGCAATGCCCTAGCTAGACATCTAAAATTTATGCCAAAAGCAACTGTCTTTAAGCAAGGCCGAACATGATACTGTTAGTCACAACACACCACTTCATCTGCGGTATTGAAGTAATCTGACCAGATAATAGTCTCATAACATTTTGTACAGACAAAGTGAGTCTTGCGGTGAGATTAACAAACTCATAGTACAGACACAGTTAATACTGGTAAAACAATGATTTCAGACACGGACTTCTGCTGCCACAGAAATGTTAAACAACAAATGGAAAACCCAGCTCTATATCTAAAACATAGGAAAAATCTAAAGTAGGAAAAATATCTACAGTAACTCTGGTTTGAATATAACAAATCATCCAGACAACTACTGCAATTGAGCAGCTTATTGTTTCCATAAGCAGGTAATTCAAAATTTCTAGAACCAGCAACTGCGTTTGGTAAAAACTAATTTATTTTCATGCAGATTCCATGCTCTAAGATTTCTATCTCTAAAGAAAACACAGAAACTTGGGTGTCCTTGGGATATGCACTGGGAGGAAATGACCTTGTAACCGTGTAGTCAGCTCCTGCTCCCATTCCCTTCTGTTAATACAGCTAAAAGTAGAAGAAACTCTTTTGGTATTCTTTTGAGTGTGAAGGGTTACTGTAATCTCTGTGAGTCTATAGTGTGACCATAAACGTTTTATAAAGTCAAGCAGAGTCATCAAAATGACATGTTTAGATAAACAGTGTACCTCGATATTTAAAATATGGTCTTGCATCCTATATGTCAGAACTGTCTATTTACATAACCAGTCATAACACTTAAGTATTCAGAGGCTGTAGTGATACTTCTCATGTGAGTCCAGTTTCATCAGTTGATTTACAGACAAACAAGAAGGTTGAGAATGAACTATAGGAAGTCTCTGATAAACCAGGTGCTAAACCTAGAACATTAGATGCTGCCTTGTAAATTGATCTCTGTTCTTCTAGATTAGTTTTATTGCTCACTGCAACAGAAGTTTCTTCTACCTGTGGTTATATTACTCATGACACATACTCTTGCAGAGGTTTATCATAACACTCATTTCCAAACAGTACTAGTATAAAAATCAAAACATTCCAGCTGATGAGATATCATACTTTTTGTCCTCACAGTTCATAAAAGTAGGTCACTCTGAAGGTAATGCCTCCTATTTATTTCCATGGAAATTACAATAAATAAAAAAAGCACGATAACACTATTTGATAGAGCAAATTCTCATCTACAAAACACTATTTTTCAATACAGTCACTAACATAAGCTATGCAGTGATGAATAAGAGTCTGCATGTTGCACTTGTAAAAAATTGAGTGGCTGTCACAAATGTGGCTTGTTTTTCACATCATTCTTGCCACTGCTGAAACACACCACTCGCTGCCTCACTGTGTTCACATCCACTCTTTGGTATCTATAAATGGTCAGAAAATGTCAATGGGTGTCTCTTTTTTTTTTCAATTCCACCCCTTTCCTTCATCTGCACTTCTGTGTCAGATGCTGTTCTGTCAGAATGCCCCTCTGCTGCCATCTCTTACACAGCAATAAAATGAAATGGAATATTGGTGGGAAGGTTCAACCTCTACTGTCATACCACCAGCAGCCACCTCTGATGTCGTGAGCCAACATAACAAAATAGGAGGCATTACTTTTGGAGCAGCACTTGTAATAGGATCACTGTGTACCACTAATATTTGTATAGTTTTGTTTTTCTTTACTTTAAGTTCAAGTCTAAAATAAGCACTGTATTCCTGCAAAACTGAAAAAAAAAAAATAAAAGAAACAAAACCATACTAGTAAAGCAATTTCAGGAGGACTAGATATTTATCTATTTCCCTAATATGGCACAGGGAACACTCCCTTGCAGTGATAAGAATAGATGGCATCTGATTCAGATGCTAAACTAGAAGCTTGGAAATACTGTTTTTTCAGGTTTCCCATATTACTTTTGCGAATCACTTCTATGTCACATTGAATTAGACTCCACCAGGCATGCTACAATACACTCCAGTAAGAGTTTAAGACACTGAGAAACATCTTACTTAGTTTTCTTAAAAGGACAATGGTTCTTAACATTTCTGAAACATCTCACTAGGACAATATGAAGCTGAGCTCTTTGAAAGATGATCAGAAGGAAGAAATGAGAGTGTTGAAAATGGTATTACATTGATGCTTCAGGGGCTTTCTACTCACAGTTTTCTTGTCTCTCTCAAACAGATAGCTTCAAAAGAGATCAAAACTTGCTGTGCCAGGCTCACACTTGCTGAAAGAGGTAGGTATTTTGTGTTGGGAAAGTATTCAAAGGCCCTAGCCTTTGGAGATCAAAGCCTCACTGCATCTAGGCACAGTAAGCACATAATGAGAGACAATTCATGCCTTGTTTATAATCAAAACAGAATAAACAGACGAGAAATAGGGAAAGTAACAGAAGTAGCTTGCCTAAAGCCAAACAGTAGATTCAAAGGTAAAGATGAAGGTAGGATTAAGACCTTGCCAAAACAATGAAGAGGCAAATATATTTTGTGGATAAAGGGAAAAGGTGCTGGCTCTTCACACCTGTGTCTTACAATTCCTGAAATATTTCTTCTGAGAAGTGTCAGAAAGGGACAGGAGAGAGATATTAGGGAACAGAAGAAAGAAAGAAATAGACAAAGTTTAGAAGAAGACAAATGAAGTTATCAGAGATGGGAATACATTGCTCCCTGTTCCCCTGGAAGATCTTTCTGTTATCTAACCAAGAATACTAGAAGTAAAATTAAAAATGCTATCCATTGCCCATTAGACTGTGCATGTTTTTCTGGTTTCTCTGCATGTTGTGACCTGATCAATATTTAAAAAAAAAAAGAAGAAAAAGAAAACTCAATCCAAAAGAAGTAAACAGATAAATAAACGTTAGGCTAACCTAGGAAAATTTGTTTGGCTTCCATTCTTATACAAGTGTACCTGGGTACTAGATGGCCAATGGCTATAAATATGTTAAAACTGCACCTTAATCTTAACTGCACTCTTAATGATTTTAGGGTTAGAAAAACTTAAGAGTAACAGTAGATACTGGATACTCATTTAGAGCTAAAGTTCCTGGCAAAGTCTGGAGTGCTGGCCTTTGTAGATACCCCTGAAACCAAACCTGGCTTATAGAAATGGGTTTTGTTAATTTGTCATTGGGCTCACTAATGAAATGGTATTGTATCTGAAGCAGGCCTGTTCAGTTCCTCTAAAGAACTGTAATGCAGCAAAGCAGTGGGCAGGTGAAAAAGAGCTGCAACAAGCCAGCAAAAATTATCTCTGGAAGTGAGCAGTCATAGCCTGATATGTGCTTTTTTTTTTCCCCTCATGTCTCCAAGCCCATGGCATGTGGAACATACTGAAAATAAGAGCATAAAGGAAAAGCTTTGAGGACAATTTTCCTTTTTGCGTCAGGAACTTCAAGCACACTGTAAAAGTAGTAACAAATGTTGGAGAGATGATCCATGTATGATGATATCTTCCTTTCTAAAACCAAATGTCTCTTGGGTACTGCCCACCCCAGTCTCAGCAGTTCCTTCTGGTAACATGCCATGAGAAACTGTTCCTCCAACTCAATTCTCTTCTGCAAAGCCAGCAACAACACAGCCCTGCACTCTTAATGAAACTCCTAGCTTCAGAATGAATAAACGCAAATCAAACCATTATTAGAAATAATGAGTGAAAATCAGCCAGACAACCAGCAACCACAGTGAGAGAGACATCTGAACTGTTGGCACATTCTACGAGACAAAATGAATAAAAAAGCCAGTAACAAAAGCATTCAACAGACTACAATGTTCTGCACAACTATCTATTTACTGTTTGGAATAGTGGAGTTATTCACACAGTCACACACAAAGATATCTTAGAACAGATCACAGACTGAAAAATTAAAGTGTAAAATTATTCAAGAAGAAAATTTTATTTAGCTAGAATCCAAACGTGTCTCTTAGTTCTTAATGAATCTATACATCTCCTATAACGCTAAGAAAAGAGTTCTGGTATTTTCTTTGAATTCACAGGATAGCATTTAAAAAGGCTAAAGGGGACAATGACATGGCTATCACTAGGGCACAACAGCAGGTGGAATCCAGCCCTGCTTATTGTATGCTCATATAGGAAGCTTTAGATCTTGTTGCTTCCTAGAAAACACTATTCCATGCACTGAGTGACAGCTAGATCCACATCATTCCATTGCACTTCATGATGGTAGGGGAAACACATGCACCTTCCAGCTCAGATCATAAGAAACTCTTTATAATTCTGCATGACTGTAACTGTTCAGAATAATGATGCTCTTATCCTGTTAATAATTACAGATTTGTCAATTGTTAACAATCAATTTGTTAGCTAAAGTTGAAATGATATCCAGTTCCTGCTCTGGAATCTAGATGAGAACCAATGTACTTATTTTTCATATTACTGGAATTTGCAATAGCTGTAGGAGTTGTCCCTAAGCAAAGCAAACAAAACTAACACAGGGTGTGGGGAGATATTTCAGCTGAGGTCAGCTGGCATTCTTTGGCTGGCTAAAATGCTTCTTGAACAGTGTATAAACACTTTGAAAGTTACTAAAAATTAAATTCACACCTACTTTCATATCCCTTCTTGCTTCAGGGTTAGTTCAAAACGATCTTTGAAACAAATGAGTATCACATTCTTTATACTAAGAAACTTTTTTAACCACTATACACTATACTACCTTACAGAATTTGCCTGTGGATGTTGTTTTGTTTGTAGATGCATGTTATTCTGTAGGGAGGGAGAGAAAGATTTAAAACTTAATAGAAAGATTGACCTACCTTCTTAAGTTCTTCGGAAGAAAGCACACTGTAAGTCAGGGATGTGCTCTCTGTAGCAGAAGGAAGAATGAAGTTAGAGTTCAGAGTGACTTCAGTGTGATTCCAGCTGCTTTACTTGGCTACTGCCTTCCTCCTAATAAAGCTGCAGAATGATATAACGCTGTGTTTGTTTTCAGCTGTGAGGAAGTTGTTTCCAACTTCCCTTGGTTTGCTAAACCCGGTTTTGAAATATTGCCCTTCTGTATAATCCCAGTATTTCACCAAAATAAATGTTAGACATGTGAGTGAATCATTTTGGCCAGTGTCCAAGCAAGCAACAGATGTGGTGGCTGATGAATGGAAATGGACTTTACTGTTGCAGGCTGCTTTTTGTTATGTAGAGAAGGATTTGAACAGTACTTTGTTTCTGACCACTCTGGTTTATAGAAAATAATGTTGAATGAACAGAAAGATGCTTAAGAAGCTACACCAAAAGCATCATTTTTTTAAATCTGTATGGTGAGATACTTTCAGTTTGTATTTATGATTATTAAACTCCTTCTGTATGCAAGAGAAAAGTGAACTTCTCAAAGTATGAGTTACTAGTCCTCTTGTCCACCAGTCAGTGCAATTCTGTCATCAGACATTTGAAGTGGGCTTTAGGAGACTCGGCTTGAATCCCAGCTCTGTCAGGAAGCTACTGAGTGTTTGTGGTCAGGCCTCATGCTCTCCATATACCTTAGCCTCTCAGCCAGTAAAATGGGAATATTATTCTCCTAGTATCTTCATACCATAGCTTCACCTGACTTTGATGGTACTGCATTCATCAAATCATTTTAAATCAGCTGTGGGTCTGTCAGCCCACTCTTACCAAAAAAACAAATCTTCCAGTGGAAGGAATAATCTTTACAGTTGTACTTATCTGTGAGTAGAGCAAAACACCTAAAATGTTCAACACTGATTGAATTCAGTCAACTCTACTGATTCCAGTAAAAATAAAATAAAATAAAAATAAGAATGAGGGAATTACTTAGTGAGAAGCAGCAACACCGAAATTTCAGTATCTGCTTAGTAAGACTACCAATTTTAATCACTACTGTTGTGGCTCACAAGTTGTAGAATCTCTTATCAGGAGCCAGAAACTCCTTCCAGCAAAACAATCATGCTTTGTCTTTCTTCCATGTCAGCTCTTCTTGTTCGGCCAATATAACATAAAATGCTGACAGCTTGTATGAGAAGGCAAAAAGCTACAAATGAAAGAAGGATGGAGATTACGTTACAGTGGGACACAGAGTCTGGATCTGGAGAAAATGACGGCAGTGGGACATGATACCTGCAAATATGTGACATAGAGACAGATATCTGGGTTGCCTGAAGAGAGCAGAAAGATTTCAGAAGACCTCATGATTTGGCACTTCACTTGTGTATTTCTTGCTGTTCAAATATTTCTTCTCTCTTCTAGGTAACTGATAGGTGAATCTTATCTGATAAAAAGCTCTTTCAATAGCAGTTATTTTGTAAATACTGGGATAGGGTGAATACAGGCACCTGTATTAACTGTAGATCTGCAGAGCATTTTGCTTAGAAGAGTACATGAGTCTATCTCTGTAGGTACTTTGTCAAATCCAGTTATTGTAAGGCAGTTAATAGGCTTGCTCAGCACTACTTGAGTAAGACAAGAGAGAAAATTACTGGGTAGAAATGCCCACATATGATCTGCACTAAAAGACAAACCTCAGCGAGCAAAGTAGAATTACATACATGTCAGTTGCCCTTCACCTTCTTGGTGCAGGGAATATTCTGATGAGTGTAATGGTTTCTATTAGTTTGAGATGGAGAACAGTTGTCTATAAGAGGCTGTTTCCTTCACCATAAGCTTAAGCTGACTGGGACTGCTCTAACACGTACTGAGTTGATAGTTCAACTCCTTCATTCTTCTGAAGCATGGGAGGATTAAAATTCACACGGCAATTTTCTTCATTCTGCTTACTGTGGTGACAAACATGAAATCACAACTGCTAAGGATCCAGAAGAAATTTTGTGGAGACAATTTCTCATGGAAAAGGAGGGCTTTTTTTCCTCCCCAGGAAGAGCAAGGCACAGGATTTCAAAGACATTTTTTCTGCCAGTATGCTCTACCTACTTTTCCTCCTTTCAAATTGAAAAGGACTTCAGCACTGATGAGCAATTACTAAATTTGCACAGTATGACCTGCACATGCAATGTATCTATGAGCAAAAAAAATAGAGAATAGGATTTTACAAACTTCCATTTAATCTGAAAAGATTTTGTTTGTTTTCTGTTCAGAGCTAAACATATCACTTCTTTCTTCCACAGTTTTGATCAACCACAAAAGGAATCTTACGTCCCTGGGGAATGTAAGCTTGGTTCCTACAACTTCCTATGTTTTAATTCCTTCTGTGCTCACAGTAAAAACTGGAATGGTGAGTCCAACATTTTTGCATATACAACACATTAACCATTGATATCATTTTACCAGTGTGATCTTTTCAGATAATTTTTGAATGCTGTATGCTTGGAAGAAAGTAAATGAAAAAAATTACCCCTTGTTTGCTTTCATGTCTTTGCCTTTTCCAACATGGAAGTTGTTTTTATTTCACTGTGTCGGTTTTGCCTTTTCAACAGGGTACATTAATGCAGTTCTGGAGTTTTTACTCTACATTTGGGTAAGTGCAGGACTTGCATGTAGGACTTGCAGAGCAGAGAACTAGTAATTTACATCTGATAAAAATGAATAAGGGAGAACATTTTCATACAAATCACAGATTTGAGGTTGAACAGCGATGAATAAACTAGGTCCATTGAAAAGCAAAAGTGTTTTGAAACACTTCAGAATTTTTCTTCTTTTCTTTAAAAACAAACAAAAAAAGCAACCTATAGAACAAAAACAGTATATATGGAAGAAAAAAAATACAGAGAAGCCTTCTGAAAGAAGTACTTCACCAGTATTAACCAAAGCACAAGTTACAAACTGACTAATAAAACCAAAACAGCTTTAATTTACCAGGATTAGAAATAATTGCCTGTTAGTTGTGACAATTATTTCCCACTCATAGGACCACCAGTTCTTATCAAGCTGTATATTAACATGAGCAGATAATCTCAGCACTGAAGAACACATCAGACTAAATCCAAGGTGTATACAATCAATTAAGCTGCACCAACAATGAATTTGTAAATTCAGTCAAACAAAAGATATTTGTTTTTCCCAGGGTTAATTTAAGCTGTACAATGCAAGAAATAAGCTACTTACTTTCTGAGGATTCAGATGTTTACGGTTCAGTTTCGTTTTTAATTAGTCACTGTTCCTTTGTCCTCATTGTTTGAATTAACACCTCACCGATAAAAATCCACTCTGGAAAGACTGAATTTAACTACCTGACAATCAGGAAAAGAGTAATTTCCTCCCTTTCCGTGAAACTAATGACTATTCATGCCTATCCTTTTGGTGAAGCTGCAATGTTTGCTTGTGGCTTAATTGCCCACTATATACCATAGTCAGCAACTACAACAACCTTCTCCAGCGTTTAGACCAAACAACCTGATGAAGGGAAGTTTGGCTTTTAGCAGATCCACATCCTCTTTCTATGCAGATATTGGAATTCTGAAGACTTTCATGTATAACATGTTTAAAAAAAAACAATGCAAAAAAAAACCACACAAGCATAAAAATGAATTACTGTATGTATGTATATATATGTATATGCATACAAGTTTGAACAAGATTTTTAAAAACAGCACTTTATGCAACTTCTGCAAACAAAACAAATAAAGTTTTATGATGAATATTGAACACTAATTTACAAGGAAATGAAAGAAAAGCACGGAGAGGAACCTGAGCCATACTTTTTCCAGATTTTTGCTACCTCCATCCACTCGGCTCCAAGTCACCAGTATGGATGCCTACACCTACTCTTTCAAATAAGTGAAGTCTTTTTTTCTATTTAAAGTCTATGTTCTGAGGGTTCAATCATCCATCTCTTATATACCAGCCCTTAGATTAAGTTCCCAAATCCACAGCTCTACTGGGATTGCACACAACGGACGTAACTCTGTGACCCAGGAAGTCAATTAAATTTCACCTTCTGCAATCGTCCATAACAATTCACAGCTAAATTGTTGAAGTTCATCATAATGATTAACAATACAGCAAACAAGCAGTTAATAAGGAGGAGAGGATGAGTGCCAGTCCCTCACTGGCATGCCACTACACTATCTCTCTCAGCTGCTGCGATAGCTGTGACAGGGCTGCCCTGAAGCACTAACAAACTGCAATTAGAAATTAAAAAGGAGTTCTCATTACATGCAAAATACAGAGGAAAGCTGAGGTTTGATACAAAATAAAGGACAGCAAGCAAGCTGCCTATATAACAAGCAAGGTGCCTATATAGGACGTATGGGTTATCAAGCAAGGTTGCTGCTTTGTGACATTACTTCTCAAAATCTGAAGAGAAATATCTAGGCAAGTGTGGAACAGTGAAGCCTGCTGGTTACTCTCTACAGTACTGTCTAGCTGATGACATTTCTTAGGATTTACGGACATGCAAAGGCTTTAAACTGAACAGTAGCACCTTGTACATAAATGGAGAATGGTTCCTGAATATCAGTGCAAAGCCATTGCAAATCAAGACCAAACTGGAGACCAAAGAGTGGATGTGAGCACAGTGAGGCGGTGGGTGGTACGTTTCAGTAGTGGCAAGAACAATGTAAAAGACAAGCTATGATCCGGACAGCCAGACAAGTTTTTACAAGCACAGCATGCAGGCTCTTCATCATCGCTGAGAAAAAATGCATAGATAATGGTGGGGACTATGTTTTGTAGCTGAGAATTCGCTTTACCAAATAGTGTTATTGTGCTCTTTGTATCTTTTGTATTTTCCATGGAAATAAATAGGATTGACTTTTGGAGTGACCCACTTTCCACTTTTATTACCCTCGCAGAGAAGGAAACTGCCACTTCTCCATTTCAAGAAGAGAAACAAGGCAAAGGGGCACTAAATGAAGTCTATGTACCTCGTGTCCAAAGCAGAAACTGAATCCCAGTTACTTCTGTATTACAAACATAGACCATCCAGCAACATGTAAGAAACTTCTGGTTTTATTGATGGACCAGAAAACAAAGACACTAAACTCTGGTCCAGAGAACTACAGTTACAGTATTAGTACACTGCTGAACACCACTCAAATAAAAGGTTTTTTGTTCTTTCTTCCTCCATTTCTGAATTTTCCATGAAATTGTCCCCATAATTTCCAACTGTAAGAGAAAGAGGTTTCTTTCTAAGTCTGACATTGTTGCTTATCAGCTTTGCTAGACTAAAAGCAAGTTTTGTCCCTGGAGAAAAACAGAGCTTCTCTATTCCACATTATTTAACTTCCTGCTTTATTTATTTATTTATTTATTTTTCTCTGAATAGGATAAAGAAATCTTTCTTTAAATGATTCTCAAAGTAAAACAAGGTAGAGTCTGCTTGCTCTCAGATGTAAGAAAATATTTTATGTGGTTTACTGTGGGAACATTAAAAAAATTAAATATAATTTAGAACAGCCAACGTGGAAGAAAAGAGCATTTATTTAACTACCTTGGGAATACATTTTGACCCCACCTTAAACTGCCTGCAGAACATCAACTGACTCAACATAATAGCATATATATTTGCAGCTCCCTGACTCCTACAGACAAGGAAGCTGCTGAGGTATTTTGCACTCAGGGTCATCTTACATTCATCCACATCTATTTAAAACTGGAACTGTTCAATTGAAATTTATATATATATATACATTTAATTTAGATATTCAAAGGGGTCAAGGTAGGTAGATAACTTTTGGGAGCCTGAGCACTGAACATTCTTAGAAAACAGAATACATGTCCAATAAGCTTTGAGAAAATGAATTCTGTTGGAAATACATAATTCCCTGCCTGAATAACGGGGATAAATATCTACTTTCACGAGAATGTCTCAGAGTTCCTACTGTGATGGAAAGGAAGGTGAGTTAGAAGGGAGTAATAGCCACCTACAATTCCTATTTCAAATATTTCAAGGCTCACATTAGCTTCTCATATAAAACCTGCATTCATTTTGTGACATACCTATACCATGAAAAAGAAGGATAGTTTAAAAGCTGCCAATCAAAACAGTCTGCCATGAAGCTGAGAATAATGCTGTTCTAAGTGTGTTTCACTCCTGTTACCTGTTTGTGGTTAATACTAGAATCTACTGTTCTTTCCATTTCCTTCATAGGTGGAGTCTCCCTGGTCACAGAGCGCCCTTCAGCACAGGCAAATGGAGTCATTTTACTACTTTCTACTGCATTTGCTAGCATGTCCATTTCAGAAATTATTGTATATTTCAGAGTGATTTGGTAATGAACAACTACACTTGAAAATGTTGTCAGTTCTCAAGGGCTGATCTGACTATATTAAAAAGGCAAATTTAATGGTGCTATTTTTGAAAATGAATATAAAATAAATGGGAAATAGAATTAAGAAGTGTTAAGGGACTGTTATTTCTGAAGCTAAAAATAAATCCATGCACAAGCTGAAGGTGAAAGAATATCCTGCAATTCATGACTGGTCACGACAAGCAACCCCCAACCTACTTCCTGACCTAGTCCTGTTCTTTGTGTCACGTTTTTAAAAACACAGACACTGTTATTGCAGAGAGATGAACTCGCTGAACAACTATTAGCAGAGAGTAGAAATAACTGTGAATGCAACACCAAACTATTTAACACTTTATGATGAAAGATGCATTCTCAGAAAGCAAACATTATTTCGAGTTACAGACGGGAAAAGGATCCAGAGGCGCTTCCCATTTGCTTTGAAAAGTCAAGCAAATTTTATTTTGCTCCACAAGAGGGCTGTTGGGACACTGAGACAACATTTTTCCATGTTGTTTTCAGTAACACAGTTCGGCTTGGTCCAGTAAGAAAGAATTTCAGGCAGTGCAAGATCAATGCATACAAACCACTCAACTGCTGCTTTAATTTCTTTGCAGAAAGTCTGTTCATAATTTCTGTTTTAGGGCAAAGTGTCTTGAAAACATGTTAACTTAAGCTACTGCAAAGATTCAAAACGGTTGAGCAGTACTAGAGTAAGGATTTAAAGAGTAAACAAGAACAGAAGTAGCCCATCATGCAGAAACTTTCTGAAAGCACTGAATTCTGATACATTTCATAAATTTTTGGTGTTTAAAATGACACATTTTGAGTTGTCTCATCAGCTGTTCCTTCTGGATGACTTGCCAGCAAATGAACAGCAACAGCAGCTGTAACAGCAACAACAACAGGCTCTGGAATGAGCGTGAATGTCACTGAATTTTGCTCAGCATTATCATAATAAAAATCTCTGTATTCTCTAACGTACATGTGTACAAAAATCTATTATCCAGAGCAATTACAGCAATAAAAATAAAAATAAAAATTGGGTGGAGGGTGTTAATATAATCCTTTAACACATGTGAAGATTTCTTTTTTCTAAACTCTGAAAATGCTATTACTAGATACAATTGCAGTGATTATATAGGAGAAAAAAATACCACAGAATGTCACATAATTCCTCCAGTTGGTCTGGTACCTCATAACAGTGGCCCCCACACGATTCTTGAAAAATACCAAAATTCCTTTATGAGAATTTTACACATCTCCATAATTAAAGCTTTTCATATAATATCATGTACCATGGAACGCTCACTCTCCTACAGAGTTTGAAGAGAACCACCTTTCCCAAGTTCACTCAGAACTGAAGTGCCCTAAAATCTACACATGTGCTTCAGACTGTCTTGAAATTTGCTGTCCTTGTAATCCAGGCTAGGTCTAGTTATCCACCTTTGTGGCCATTTGGCTACACTACTCTCTGCATGCCTCAAAGCCCAGCCCTCAACAGATGTCAGTCATTCAACACTTAGCTCAGACCCTTAAACAATTTTACCACAACAACAATTCAATGATAAAATAATAGGCTTTTAACATTTAAATGGAAAGCACATATGTAACAAACTAAAAATCGGAGCAGCTTTCCTCCCAGATAGTTTTATCAACCTTGATTTTCATTTGTTAGCCTCTCTACACAATCTTAACTGAACTACTGGAAGAATTCTGACTCTTTTTAGGAAAATATATATTGTTTACATTTGTCAGAGTTTTTTTTTTTTTCTTAATATTCTTCATAGGTATAACTTTGACATGGATTTGGCTAATAGGAGTAGAAAAGCATATCAAATTGAAGCAAAAGCAGAAAGCAACGCAGTACGTGTTGAATGGGACAGTATAGGAAACAGGATAAATTGGCATAGGTATCATCTAAGGGAAAAAATGTTGGATGCTCATATCAGAAGAGAGAGAGGAATTTTTAAAGCAGGAAGGGAGTTTCTCAGCCTTGATTGATTGTTTGTGTACATATGTGAGTAGTATGTTAGCTCCTGTGGTTAAGAGGAGACTAAAGGGAAGGGATCTCTCTCAGTACCATATCTGAGCTTGAATCAAATGCAGCCTCAAGCTTGTAAGTACAGAAAGAGCTGGAAGCCATGAAATGCCTGACAACACGTGCCTAAATTCTCCTATCTTTGATTGATAGTCCAAAATATAGAAAATTCCATTCTATCATTGCAAAAAAATATTCAGGAATACTCCAAGGACAAGCTACAAAGCATCGTAAGATGGATTCTGCAGTGTTCTTTGCTAAGGATTTCCAGGTATTCTGGAAATGAAATGTCAGTACTTGAGCTACACCGAAACCTCAGATATGTGACTGAGCTTGCTTTGTTCCAACAAGTTCCAGAGGGTTGGTAATCCACAGTAACTTGCTAAGCTTGCTGTGAACCCATCATAAAGGTAAACTATTTTGGCTTGAGATAGTATTTCAAAGTGTGTTTGCCACAGGTGGAGCATACACCTTTAAACAATGCAACTCTGCCAACATGAAATAATTTGGCCATGTGCTTGAGCTTTCACATATGTAAATATTCTCCAAAAAAATACTGCATCTGCAAGATCTGATGGCTTCTTCTCACAAATCTCCATTGCTACCCACAGGATGCGCTCTAAAACTAGGTTTTCACTTGTCCATCACTGAAATCAAGAATCACTTCCATGATACTGAGGCGACTGATTCTCCCCACATATGTGCGTATTGCAATCCCATACCTTCTGACTAGTCCATCTTACTCAGTTATGTCAAGCAAAATAAACGTAACTACAGTTAGTTTATAATGATTAGCAGATCTTGTCAGCCTTGAAAAGCAAAACTCCTATGCCTATGCTTACCTGTAGTATCCCCCCTACTTATTTAACCAGTTAAGGGTTTTTCTGTATTAAACCAGGAGACAAAATGTCACCAGGCAACTTAAGTTCTGCATAAGCTATTTATCTGTTCGCAGTGAAAATATATCCGTATCTAAGCAAAAGAATCCAAAGAATTCAACAGCAATTTAAGTAATTTCCATCCTAAAGCGAAGCCGCCTCCTGCTGCTCTGTGCTATTTTCCCGTGAGACTTTCTGTGCTCAATTACTCGTTCGGCGTGGGCGGACGTTTCTGAGCCACGGTTTCGTAAGCACACGACAGCAGCCCCTTTAGACAGCAGCCTCCGTTTACATTTTCCAGTCATCTCCCCCCGGCGCACAAGTCGTGGCTGGCATCTACACCTGCCTTCGCATGTAGCGAGCAGATGAGCGCTAAACCGCCAACCCCAGCGGCCGCCGCACCGAGCGGCCCCGGCAGCCACCGCCCGAAGGGCGGAGCGCAGCGCCCCTCCGCCCGCCCACAGCACCGCCCGCAGCACCGCCCTCCGCCGCGCCCCCCGCCCACAGCGCCGCCCCGGAGCAGGAAGCCGGGATGGCGTCCCGTGACCCCGGCGTGGCACGGAAGGACTTACTGGGAAGGGACGGAGGTGAGGCGGTGCCGGGGAGCGAGCCGGGCGGCGCGCGAGGCAGCGGCGGGAAGGCGCGCCGCGGGGCGAGGGGCGGGCGGCGGGAGGGGAG
>JANHGO010002650.1:0-29343 GCA_024606505.1 Aquila spilogaster
GTTCTGTACCACGTGCTAAAAACAAAATATGTAGAACTGAAATACACAGAAAAACATATATTCCATGAGCTCAGTTCGTTTTGATGCAACACTGAGGAGCATCTGTGCAATTCAGACTCCATGAATTCCCAACTGTATGTAAATAAAGAATTATACACTAGATGTCTTTCAAACTAATTCAAATCCTGGTGTGTCCTTCCTCTAAACCACTACACTGATGCGACCAGATTCTGTGTTCTGATGCTTTAATATTTGATGTTACCTTTTCTCTTAAAACACTCCACCAAATTCTTCTGAAACTTCCTTTAATTTTCATCTAGATAGACTTAGTTTACTCCTTAGTTTACCAAGATTTCATTCAACATCCTTAGAAATTCAGTTCAAACCACATTGCCCTCTGATGCAACCACAATTACGGAACCAGTTCTTCAGAACAGAATAAATACGATGAAGTTTCCCACAAAGATATCCAATCTGGCAACTCTTTCTAATTGCTATAGGAAATCGTCTGTTCTATGTTCTAATGCTGCATTTGTAAATTAACCTTTTTCAATCCTAATATTTTTCAGAGGTCTGATTGCCGAGTGTTCTTTTACAAAGGCCTTAGACTGTTCCAGTGCTACAATGGCGGGGTCCAACTCCCGTGTCTGCTGGGCCAACTGGAGCCAGATTGCAAAATGAAGGAAGCTCTGGGAGTGGACTGGGTTGACTGAAATGTTTTCCTGAATCCCAGGTCTCACTTCCTCTGTGCGTATTTCTGTGAGTGTAAGTAAAGCAATGGCCTGCCTATATCTTACCATAGCACATTGCAGAAGAGTGCTTCTACACTGCCAAACCTATGAAATCCAGTGCTTTCCATTTTAGCAGCTAACAGCCATTTTAAAAATCAGAGACTCCATACCAGCACAACAGTGAAAAGCTCAAGGGCATCGTTTGACTGAGTCATCTGAATTTGAAGGAGTGGAACTACTTCAGTTCACTCAGCTTTCTAATACTAACCAAGGTTCACATCTTTGTAAAAGCACATTTTATAAAAGTGAATTCCCACACCCATGATAGAAGCCCTCTAAATCTGGAAGATGTATTTCTAATTGAAGTTCAATGCTTTTTAGACTTTTCTTGAACTTTCACTTTTTTCCAGTAAAACCACAGAAAACTTTAACGTCAGGAACAAGCTGAAGGGAACACACTGACTTCTATAGTTATCAGATATATTAAGAAATGGAATAAAATATGTAGTGCTGTATACATGGTCACCGTGAAGATGCAGGAGGATCTGTTTTTGTCTTGGCCTTAGCCCTCTCTAAAGGCAAAGAAAAATACATGCTCTTTTTATGATGGATATACGTTACTCAAGGACCTCCTTCAGTCTCATAAAACAAGTACCATTTCACTCGTTCCTGTTATTAACAGAGGGCAGGGAGGGCTATCTACTATCTAGATTCTTCTTCTCTATTAAAGATTCCTCATGAGACCAAACAAGACTTTGTGGTCTGGAGCCAGTGTGCTTCCTTTCTGTGTCCTTTCCAATAACAAATAGCACCTACCTATTTACACCAAACAGGTAGCTCACGTAGATTCCTTCTTTGTCCTCCTTTCTCCCTCCAATTCTTCCTCCCTTCCTTTTCCTTTTTCACCTTCTCCTGTGTGTAAGCCCAAATATGTGCACGTGCATCTGTATGTATGTGTATCCTTGAAGGCTTCAGACTTTGTAATTACATCATGATGAAATTGAGTTCCTCTTGGCAGACACTATCTTGGTTCACCCTAAAATCATGACAGTAGCTTTGCTACTTCTGTCTTAACTATGCGTAATATTAGAGGCTCAACCAGAATATTATTTCACCTTGCTATAAAAACATATTTCTTGTGCTACATAGAAAGGACAAAATTGGAGCAATCTTGGTGCTGCTCCCAAAACAATAATGACTCTGGAAATGTATCACCTAAGTACCCGTACCTCTTCCCCTTAACTTAAGCCAAACCTAAGCACTTAGCACAGAATAGGAAGCCTACAGAGGTTTTCTTTCACTTTTTATCATGACCACATACATACATACATACAACCCCTCTGATGCTCTACTCCATGCATATAGTTGCTATAGGTGGTAGGTTACCTCTTCCTATCTGAAAACTGAGATTTACTGCCAAGGAAACCCCTCCAGACACTTGCAAGCAGATCAGCTTCCCCTGGTGTTCAGCAGAGGGACTTGGAGCAGCAGGACAGTGCCCTGCACAGAGCCCAGGAATTCAGTCACTCATGTGATTCACACCTAACTACTCTGGTATTTGTTTCATTTACCAGCAATCCAACATACTCAGTGCCTTATTCAATACCAGACACAAATTAGTTTTCATTGAGCTACACTATTTTTTTCCAGACATGGAGAAGACCACTGTTCTATGGAAGAGTAACGTCATCTGTTCTATTTTATCACTAAATTGTATATCTTCACTACCCTGTTTCATTTTTCAGTGTAGTCATAAACAATGATAATTTCAAAGATTTTCCCACAATTCATTGCTGAAATTAAATTATATCTCTTGCCTTTCATTTCCTGAGATTTAAGCAGGGTTATTATTTTTCCCATACTTTCAGTTCTTTACACCAAGGTGCTTCAATATGGGCATCTCAAGGTGTTTTTCATTCACTTAAAATTATGTTTACATGCAGAACTGTTTTGCTTTTACACTAAAGCCCTTCACAGTGCTACAGTGATTAAAAAACAAGTGAAAAATAGAGCCTATTGAAAATAAGCCTGTGGATTTTATCAGGTATAGGATCTAAGCCCAATAAGAGCAGATTTCTGTATTCACAAAGCATACTGAACAATAAAGTTGAGATTTCTCAGTTTTCCCTCACAGTTTGGACTTTGATTTGCAGAGTAATAAGAACGTGTACTGGGACGTTAATTTACTGACCTAAATCTGCTGATACTTGTCCGCTATTTTGAGTGTTTTCACTCATGGCAACATATACTTTAAACTGACATATCACCAAGGAGAACAAAAGATTATTCTCAAACATTGTTATTTATAACAAATATAAACTTGTAATTAAACCACACGAAGTTAGACAAACGTGAAGTTATGTGAGCCTGGTAAAAGGAAAAGGAGAATGAGGGAATAGGGAGAGGAGAGAAAACTACACGTAAAGTATTACACATGGACATATTCCAAGCTTCAAGAAGACAACAACTGCATTCATTTGCAGTTGGTGTTATCTCACACTTAGAGAAATCAGAGAAATATTGTAAGGAATTTAGATTACAGATTATTACTGATGCTAAATAAGCTGATCCTGTGCCTCTTAGATAGATTCCTGAAAAATCCTATAACATTTATTTATGCCAACGTCTGTTTTTTTCTTTGGTTTTATGTTGTATAACGTATTGGCTCCTTAATAAGCCAGGAGCAATAACAGCAGTTACAATAAAATTTATGGTGTTTTTTCTATACACAGTTTATGTACATTGGGATAAGAAAGGCAAATGTACATAATTTACATGTTTGGTTAAAAAACAAATATGAAAACATGTTAAAAATCGTTATGTCCATTCGCTTTGTTTGAAAGCAATTTGGAAGTTTCTGTGAGAAGCAATTTTCACGAGGCAAGTGGAAGTAGCATTTATCTGCAGTATTATAAACCACAATCACTTTAAATCCCATATTTCCACATTCATTAAGCCACTAAGAAGAGAAGTCATGCTGCTAAAATATTAGGCAGTTCTTTTAGAGCAATATCATTACCCAGTCATTTTGAAATAACCTTATTTTTCTAAGTGAGATGGAAAGAAATGTCTATTACCTCTACTTGCTTATGGTAGCTTGGAGAAGTCAGTCCCATTTGTTCTACACACACCAAGAGTGGGAAAGGGGAACAAGTACACTCTGATAAGACTATTGATTATGGTAGAAATACTAAATTAAATAGCCGCAATCCTGAGCTGGAAGATTTACTTGCTTACTAAAAAAAAACTTGAAACATAGCTTCTGAGACACATTTCATAGCAGTATGATAGCCACAGCAGTATGGCTACCTAAACTGTCTACAGAGACTGCAGCCATTCCAAAGCCCAAAAGCCAACACCCACGGCAGTCAGTCCCAGTGAGCCACTGTGACATTCTTGTGCCCCAACTATTCCGTCCTAAGCAATTCCATTTCATTTTCCAGTACTTTTCCAGACGTTCTCAGATGTCTGCTTTTCCTCCTGCCATTAACTTCATAAAAGTTAGCTGATGCAGCTCAGTTGCTACTGTACTGTTCCCGGCATTCATGTAAAATAATGCCCACAGCTGCTGTAGTTCAATCAGCAGTTACATTTAAATCCAAATTGCAGAATCATAGACTAATTTGGGTTTGAAGGGACCTTCAAAGATCATCGAGTTCCAACCTCCCTGCATAGAAAAGTAGCATTTCCTATCTCTGAGCAGAAAAAACTGTTGCTGCTGAAATTTATTTATACTACTTCAACACGTAGCACTGACGGTACTGTGACAGTACAACACCGCACTGGTTTTGTATTTCTTAGAAAAACGATTCTGAGAGATCTGATACCTTGTTATAGTATGTCTTTAGTTCCTCCCGATGAAGCTATCTAAAATTCTAAGTGGCTTTCTAAGCATAGAGCTTACTGAAACATAGAAATACTTGGAAGAACTCAGAAATGGGCCTCCTGCAGCCCCAAATTCCCTTCACAGAGAGTAAACTCGAGACATTTTTTCATGAATTCCATCCTGCAGGAAGAATGCAAATCAGGTGAAACACAGTCAAGTGTTTGCACTCTGACTAGCAAAGACATACACGTAAATTTAAAATAAATACACATTTTAGTCTAATTGCTGTTAAACTCTAATGCTTGAAGTTACAGAATATCCCAAGTGGGAAGAGATACACAGGGATCATCAAATCCAGCTCCTCATTGGCTTTTTTTGTTTCCCATGGAATCACTTCGTTACAGCCAAAGCGCATGCAAATATCAGACCACATCCATAGAGCTCTGCATGAATGCAGAGTTGGCACACGCAGAATATGATGTCGGATTATGGTAGCGACCTAGGATCACATGCATCTACCCACAGAGACAACTTTATCTCACCCTACCCTAAGCCAGATAGATGAAACTGCTCAAATATCCTAGTTATCTGCTACGCCAGTACAAAACTACACTTCAAACATACCAAAGGAAGGTGAGGCAGAACAGTCTAGAAAATAAATCCATTATACGTACACGTTTATTTACAGTCCCTGGGAGTTTCTAAGCCTGAGCAACTAAAGCAACAATAAATAAAAGAAAGCACTCAGAAAGCTGTCATTATGACCTACTACAAGCATCAACTTTACAGGAAGAATTTAGAGTTACCCACTCCTCGTGTTCACTTCAGGAAATTGAAACTCTTTGAAAACCTCATCTTCCACAATGGGATAAATCAACACGGGGCATTTAACTGAGAACAGAGAAAAATAAGACTGAACATGATATAAGTGTACAAAAAGGAACGATACAGAATAGGCCTGCTGCCCTTTACGCTTCCATGTGGTGCAGCCATCAAAGTCCGAACGATCATTTTGTAACGAGAAACATTAATTGCTAATTCTAGCAACATTTGATATGGGGTGAGGCACAATACATTTTGGCCATACCTAGAGGATGGGTTTAATTATACCCAAGATTTAAGTCCTGATTCTGCAGCATTTATATTAAAGACTATATACTTTTGCTTTTTGCCTATTGTTTTTTATTATTATTATTAAAATATCAGCCTTCTTTTAATGAATATCTAGAGAATATGATTTCACCGAAAATAAGCTAGGATTTCCTTTTCTTCGTAGGTATTTTAAAGTGCTCTTTAAATTGCATATCAAAGTGATCTACCAGTATTGTGGAAAGGGCACCTCTACGTAAGTGCATCAAATTGGCTGATGACACATTTATTGATAAGATGGATGTAGATAATGTCTGTGCGTTCAATAATCTGTGTTGGCTATTATTGCATCTGTAGCACAGAATCGTGGTTAGAAGAAGAATAGATTCAGTCCATGATTGTTTAATAGCAGATGAAAATTACATAGCTGAAGGCAAAAATCACAAAGCAGACATGACAAAATGAGACTCCCTTCTTAACATGCATTTAGAAATTAATTTTCTGGAAGAGTATGTTGGCAGCAGCCATTTACTGTATCTGTTCATTTGGGAGCACATTGAGAAGCAGCTTCTCAATCTGAAGGATCAAATTTGACACAATTCATCAGACAATAACAGTGAAATCAAAAAGACAGTAACTGGAAAATGTAATCCTCCCCTGAAATTTCCTTCAGCTCACCATCTGCTTCCATTCTATTACATCCCACTGGGGACCCGCTGCCTTGCAGCATGTCCTCTGGGTAGGCTTGCCACAAATGTATACACAATCCCTGCAGCATAAGGAGAATCGTGACATGCTGAGGCTTTATCAGTGCCTGCAGAGGAGTGACCTGGGCCAGCCACTTTCTCACACCAACCCCTCATCAGGACAGGGGGAGGAAATACCAATGGGAGAACCTCCTGGGTGAGATGGGGAGAAGGAGGTAGCTTAGCAGTTACCACCTGCAGCAAGACAGACTTGGTGCTGCCCAGTTGTTACTGCTACTCTTGGGATAACATTTACCAGAGATCTACACAGCAAGAACAGCCTGCAGTGGTTCTCCTCTGCTTCACGTTCAATGCACGTAAGGGATGTGCGCTAAGCAGCATTTCTAATGCACTGCCCATCACATCAGCTTCAAAGCCTCAAGTATTGTAACATTAGTGACACACTTTGGATTCCGTATTAGAAGAAACTATTCTCATGCGTTGCACACACCAAATAAAAATGCTTCTCAGAAGTGCTAAAGTGCCATTAAGTGTTAAATTCATGTGCTCTCTTACAGCAATGCCAGAACAGCCAAACGCTGAACTTCTTGCACCTGATTTTTACAAAAGGCCATGTTGGTTCTTCACGATGAAATGTTCATACCTATCTACTGAGCAAAAATGAGAAATATTTAAAAAGAAAACCAAGTACGCATAGTGACTTACTGTTGGAATACTGAATTTTTGTCGTCTCAGACTGGTAAGCCAAACCAGAGGACAGATTGTTCTCTGCAACAGCTGGCAGGGATCATAATACGTAAGAACAGGACACTCTTGAAAGCTTTAAAAGCCCTTTTGAACACCTCTACCTCAATTTCACTTCAGTTGAAGCCTGGAAGCCTCATGGGACTTTGGGCCCAACAGAAGCCTGTGACAATGCATCAGTTTGCACAGATGTGGCTTGAACAGAGTTTCCTTTTTTCTTTTTTAATCTACTCAGATATCTGCCTTTAATTTCTTACCAAGCGATTAACATATACCTACTGAGCCTTCTGGTTTCTGATATGACAGAGCCTATTTAACCACTGCAATCCAAACTTTATAACAGAAGTGAAAAATAAAAACTGCTTTAAATATATATATTTCTTCTCTTTTCTGTTTATTTTTTTTGATCACATCATTATCCCGCTAGTTTTATGCGAAGCATAATCGTATTCGATTAAATTGAAAATTATTGATGTTTTTCATTTTGCCAATTTTCAGGATGTACTTTATTTTCTTCCAAAGTCCTTACAAACTAAGGTACTTCATTGAGTAATTTAAAAAATTAGCACCCTCAGGAGGGCAGCTTTTCTCATCTACATTTAGAAGCATTTATTTTTGGAGGACTTTCACAAGGGTGACTTTTTCTATCTTCCAGAATCCACTGTGCTGGTTTTTCTCACTCTCCTTTCCAAATGAGTAACTTGACCCACAGCACCATTCACTGAGAGATATGGTAAAGACAAAGGCCAATTGAAGTATTTTGTTTGCTGTTGTTTCCTAAGGCACCGTGGAACACCATCCCAAAAGTATGTTGACTCCATGGGTAGGAATGGGGAGATATCTGGGACATCTGGAGTACAAACTGTACTTTGGCACAAGCAGTTAAAATTTAGGGTCAAGGAGAGCAGGTTTATGTCACAGATCCCTCATGACTCCTTATAGCATAGGCATGAATATACATTTGAAAATATACCACCCGAGGACAGAAGGATTGCTGCACTCATTATGGCAATGCATGCTGTCTGGGGCTTGAAATTTAATCATTTGTAACTTCGTTTATAACCCATTTTAGTAGCAGATTCCTGTGACCACATCATTAGTTTATGTAAATCTCTATTTTAATGAGCCCCACCTTTCCCAAAAAGGTCAGAAATGTAGCTGACAGATACTACACATTTTTATTTTGTATTTGTTAAGTACCTTGTACATTCTGTGTTACATTAAAGATTACAAGGCTATTCAAAACATTCGATAATTACGGAGTATGGTGGCGTTCTCCAGTCACGCTTTTCAGATACATTACCAGACATCCCCCGCCATGGCTGCCGACAACTCGCTTTTAATAAGCTGCTTATGCCAGTCACCAGAAAGGCCCCTGAGATCTCAGAGCTCAAAAATTCTGACGATATTCTAACGATATTTATAGCATAGTAGATGGTAGGTGACCTATGTCAGATCAGTGAATGGTATCAACGGCCACTGTCCCAGAAGGAACCCTATTACAATGTCTTTCATGCCTGCAATAATAAAAAATAAAGCCCATCAACCTCACTCCTTCTTCCCCTTAAAGTTCACCTTTGTCATTATGCCCTGCTCCCTCCCTCGAGTTAATAAAGCTTAGATTGTCAATGTGTTATGACTGTAGCCACATCTTATTGTCATCTCTTGTTTTATACTTAGGTCATGAGCTTTGTCAAGTAAAAACTGGGTTTGGTTTGATTTTACATTGCAGCTAATGCATGTGCTTTATACAGTCCTGTGGCTCCTAGCAATAGTTGCTAATAATGAAAGTAACAGTAGTTATAACAATGCCTATGAATTATCAAAAATACTGCTATTCTCTAATAATTTTCATAGTTTCAAAATCAGCACGTCAAGCAATTATTTTGAAAAATAAATCGGGTGCATTATTTTCTAATAACCCTCACAATGCGTTTCTTGGTTAAACAAAGAGATAAATTCAACTCCAACTAAGCTTGAGATGTTCTATAATGTCTCCATTATGAGGTTACACACTGGGGTTGCTCATTAGAGTAAATAAGTAGACAATAAATAAAAAAACCAAGTAAGATAAATGTTCAAGACATCAACGTAAGCTCAGCAGAGCTCCCGGTTTTCCTTTGATAATCACCCTTCAGAACCTCTCTGGCTTTTGGAACACGAGGAGAGCACTATTCCCCTTTGTCAGCAACGCTGTGGCTGTGATGGGGCAGGTGTCCCCACATCAGCAGACAGGCTTCATTGTTCCACTGCCTGTGGCACTGTCTGGCCTCACTGCCCAGCTCAGCTTTGATTTCTGGTTTTAATGAAAACTACCTCGTTACCTCTTCTCAGTGGTCGGTGGGGACAGGACAAGAGGAAATGGCCACAAACTGAAGCATAGGAAGTTCCGCACAAATGTGCGTAAGAACCTCTTCATGGAGGGGGTGATAGAGCACTGAACAGGCTGCCCAGAGAGGTTGTGGAGCCTCCTTCTCTGCAGATATTCAAGACCCGCCTGGATGCCTACATGTGCAGCCTGTTGTAGGGAGCCTGCTTTGCAGAGGATTTGGACTTGATGAACTCTAGAGAGATTCCAACCCCCACAATTCTGTGATTCTGTTAACCCACTGTTCTGTTTTTGATAGAAAAATAAATAAATAAAAGAGGTTATACTCCATTGCTCATAGACTAAAGACAGAGAAGCTGATGTAAAATACATCTTTTCCTTTACCATGCCTGCAGCCTCTCCCAGGTAAGCAAGCTGGGCTTGCCCTTTATTTCTTATAGTTAAGTAATGACAATTACAAAAGAGAATTAACAGTATTTCTAGGATATATATACACACACACACGTATGTGTCGTTGTACGTTAGGAACCATCAAAATCTTTCTTTGCCTATCTGTACCGCTGTGAAAGAAAAACATGAGGAAAATATATACAGAGTATTTAAGAGCACATTTTTTCCCCAGAATTCGCTCATTTTGATGATATTCATCATCATTAACCATAGGGTAGGCTTCCATTTCTTTTTCTTTTAGTACAGAGAGCTTCTCATCAGCAGTGTTTGCACTTCCACAGATTTCAGTCCTCCCACTGGTGGCAGGTCTGTGTGCTAGTTAGATTCAATGAGAAAATTTAAATTACAGAAATATGTACATAAATATGCATTTCTTTAGGTTGCTTTCATTTCCTCTGCACTCCAAAAAAAGACAGAACACTACAGTCAGTGGATTAAGGAACAGTCAGAGCAAGAAGGATGGAGAGATATCTGATATCGCTCACTAAGCCAGTGCGGTGACCTTGGCTCTTGCAGAGGAAAGGACTCAAGACACGTTAATGCTTCATTTCACTTCTCCTTTGCAACCTCTGGGGCACATAATGACCACACAACTGGTGTGAAGCTTATGTGGTGCTCTGGTGCTGATGGCATTTTGCTTTCTCTTTTATAAGAATTGTATAGAGAAACACCTCCTTGTTAGAAATTAAGGTCTCTAACAGCTTTAGTAGGCTTTGTTCTGTTTTGAAATGTCAACTAAGTGAAACCAAATCCCTCTCTTCCTCTAAACTTGTAGTTATTTTTTTCTAAATCTTTGCAGATCACGAAGATTACAGGAATCATTCTCTCATTGCTCTACCAGAAATAAGCATCTGCTGACTACTGAAAACAAGTTGGATCTTTCAGGCTGCATGTTTCAGAAGATAAAAAATTCTGCATTAAAATTACATTTATCATCCTTTGTGTAACACTGCACATCACAGCATCCCTGGAAGTCATTCTTACTACCAAGTGACAGCACTCTGAACCTTTAACTTATTAGTCTACAAGTATGGCAATTTCCACACACTGCTTTAACAAGTGATGATGTAAAGTGGGAAGAAGATTAATTAGAAATTTAGGGCAGAATTAAGCATCACTTTTAAAAAAGTGAAATACTCACTGTCCTGTTTCTGCAGGAAAACCAACAGGCTTCTGTTGCTTTGCCTACTACTCTTTGCAGTGCAATGTTCACTCGTTACAATGGCAGTCTGTCCTTTCAGATATACACGTGAACCAATAAACTAAATTTCGTTTCATGAAGTACTCATTTCCAAGAGAGAAGCCAGCAGTATAGTTCTCCATTGATTTCACAGACACTGAATGCAAATACAGGGACTACTCAGTATTCTTGGGTGAACTTCTTTCAAAGTTTCTTTTCCTTTCGTGGACACAAATTGTACTCACAATCGCAGGAAACTTTCTGAACATTTTCTGAGTTGAAAATCACAATTCCCATTACAAATCAAAATTCCCATTACAAAGAACAAGTCTCAGCTAGTTCTACTAGAAGTAACAAATGCACAGTAAAGTTGACTGATTTCACCAATGAGAGACAATAGTTCCCTTCAGACCTTTAATATCACCCGTGAGATTGAGTCACCCAGGAGTGTATTCTCTTAATGACATCAAACATAACAGAACTCAAGGACATAAGAAGAGATTTCCACCACTGAGGAATGTGATGGAAAATTTTCATGGGATAAAGAAGAACAGCATAATTTTGAAATAAAATTGGGCACAGTCTTAAATGGAGACATGGTAGTGGCAGGAGAAAGATCAGAATCATTCTGGGAATCCTCCTCGGTTACCAAGTATAGACTCTTTTACAGGAAAAAATAGTCTGCTATGGGAGGGACTCAGGCACTCCTGGGGATTGAGAAGGGAACTGAGGATGTAAGAGCTGCTGGATAGCTTTGATCAGAGTAGAACAAAAATACCTAAGATAAAACAGTAGGACAACACTAGATGTGTACATGTTTTTATACACCTAGGTATTTCAGATCTACCAAATACTCAAATGAAAAATCACAGCTGAACGGTACAAACATAAATTAACATAGATTATGAAACCAGGATCTATCATATTGTGAAACTTTTTTAATCTTTCAGAAATGTAACAATAAATTTGTGTTAACGAAGTTTCTCTGTTATTAATCCTTTTAGCATATAGATCATTCTGCCAGAATTTAGGCCCCTATAATTCAGTAAGATTTGTACACATGCTTGACATTAGCCACATTCTGAAGTGCAAAGAAAAAGTCACTTTCAATGGCTTATGGGCTCTAACATGCTCTTTAGTATTACACACAACTCAGAAGGCACTTCCTCCCTTACGAAACACTAATACAAGAACACTTACATGTGCTTTCCAGATACCAGCATGCCCAGCTACTGGTGGTTGCATAAAAAATGATTTGGGATAAAGAGCAGCATCAAAACAAAGTTAAGCAATGATGTAATGCTTTCAGCAGCAAAGTTTTGGTGTTGTATTTGAGAAGATCCTGATTGATAGTTCATACCTAGATGTGTTCTGTTTGTAGCTGGAAGCTTTTCACTAATCCTGAGCCTTAGAAAATGCTTGCTAAGTCCAGGCACCCCAGCCTATGGGTACGCATTTTAGTCTTTCACATTCCTACCTTCTTCTCCTCAAACGTGAAGGAAGAGCCACTAAGACAAAGCACTCATGAAAATGATCTTTAAACTCATGTTGAAAAAATAGAGTTGGACAACCAAATGACCTTTGTCACGACATCTCTGCTGAGACATTAATGTGTAAATCAAGTTTTTGACACTGAATTTTTCAGCAAATCTACTTCATTCTACTTAGATTACTTTCATACATATACTTTCCTTATCATTGACTCATTAGCGTATACTGGCAAAAATACTTTTTCAGACAGAAGTTTTGGCCAGGAAACTGGAAATATCTGCTGCCATTCTTCATAAACACCAATGAGAACACCCAGTTCTCATGACTCCTTTTAAGCACATTTTTGAGTGGTTTTTCCACTCTTTTGGAACAAAGTCCTTGTTTCATAACTTGCTCTATTTCAGCATACAAACTCTGCAGCGTGATTTTGAAGATTTGGTCCAATCCCTTTTTAATTAATCACTTTTAAAGTTCAGTGAGACCAAACTGCAAGATCGAAAGGCTGGAAGTTTCAAAATGAACTGACAATTATTCATGGGTCATCCCTTCTCAGATTTCATTTATTCAAAGACCCAGTAAAGCCCCACATTGTAAGGTGCTTCATTTCTTAAATCATTTCCTTAACTTTTTAATCTCATTTTTAAAATCATAAGAGTCATTAAGAGACTAATCTTGAGATTCCCTCCAGAGTTTTCTTAATAAGGCACATCTCATTCTGGCTGCGGAAGCCGTGCACTATGACTCATTTAGCAAAGTAGTTAAAAACCTGTTTAAGTATACCAGGGTGGCTGTATAGTATTGCAAATAAATGCGTGCAGAACTGGAGTGCATTGGTAAATTGGGTTCACACCATTATAACATTCAGAATGTATCAATACAATCATTAAATTAATAAGATTTGAGCTGAATAAATTATAAAATTATACTCTAATTTGATATCAATTCGTTTTTATGTAATAATCATACATATTTTCTAGTATACTACAATTTAATTTTTTAAGTATTTACTATATAGGTCTCACTTACGTTTTAAAATGTAAGGACAAAGCATAACTTGTCATTCTTGTCACAAAAACGCACTGTATTCTTCTGCCTCCTTTCTTATCACATGAGAGGATAAATCAAGAAACATTGCCTGGCTGAATAAAGCAGAAACCACAAGTTTATGTTTCTACATCCACTGAAAAAAGCGTGGCTTTCAGACAACCTTGAATTCCACTGCTTTGTGAATGAGAAAGAAATTTGAGTTAGGAACGTTGACCAAGCTGTAAATGATTGAGCCTGCAATTCAGAAAGCCATTGACAAAATTCCTAACCTCAAATAAAGCACCAGCAGGACTCACCACAATCCTCCCCACTGTTACATGAAAACTAGTTCAGTATTTTCCTTTTATCGTTTAACTTTTGTACCAAATACACTGACTTCAGCTCTTTAAGATTCTAAATCCCAGTTTACAAATCTACCAAGAACTACTGAACAATAAGCAAAAACTCTTTATTTACATAACAAAGATATTTATTCTCCAGCACTTCTGTCACCTGCATCAGACAGGATTCTATTATGCTGGTAACTCAGGATGCACCAAGCTCTTGGGCTGAACAGAGCTTACAGCAGAGAAATATACGATGAAGAAAGATGGGAAAGAGGCCCTGGAACAGGCTGAAGTGTCATGGTCAGAGCTGAAGCAGAAAGCCATACCTACAAAGGTGATTAAACTGCACCACTGCTAATGTGGCACAAAAGTACCCTTGTAAATTCTGCACGGATACTACATGATATACAAAATAGACTGACTGATATAACTTCTGCTGAGATATAAGTGGAAACCATAGCTATTTAGCATTAAGACCCCCCAAGTACCATACAATCAAATTGAAATAGAAGCACACAGTTGTTACAGCTGGGTAAGTATAACAGTGCAACAAATGGCACCACTATGCAACCAGACTATCAGACAATCAAACTTTGCAAGCACCCTTTGTGCTCAGCAGCTCAGATCTATCCGACTTCCATTGGAGCTTGGACATTTAGGAAAAATTTCCACTGAAACAAGATTACAGTTCTTATAACCACAGCTTCAAAGCAATTCTGAACTGTGTGTCGTCCAAGATTCACATTATACATATGAACAAGAAAATACCTTGTTTGTCTGTCTGTAGTCTACCTTACCAGAAAGTAAGGAGGCAAGGTAAATGAGATCATCTTTTTAGGTAAGAAGCATTTCAATACTGCTCAGCTCTCTGCTTTTTTCTCTGAGAGTAATACAATTCTGGCCTCTTTCTTTCGAAGCTCTTCCATTTTGGGGTTGGTTGGTTCATTTGGTTTGTTTTGCATTTTAATCTGCTTAGTAGTCCATAGAACAGAAGTCGCATTAAACTAAAATACGTTCATTCTTCATACTGCATTTGCAATCAGTATCTTATGCTCAACCAATTTTAAGGGTGTAACAAGCACATCTGGAGATACAAGGTGAGTGCCCATGAGGTGCTCTGTTCAGGGGTGACAGGTGCCCTCATCCTCCCTCCTCTGTCTCCCACCTCCTGCTGGTGCCCGTGAACGTGTTGCACAAACAGACACAGCTATGTTTTGCCACTGTGCTTCCCCACAGATGTGGGGAGGCAGAAGTTTCTGCAACAGCAGTGTGGGATTGTAATAGGCTGCAAGGTAAATTGAAAGCTGCTCCCTTTAAACTGCTGTGCTGGGTCCTGATGTGCTTCACAAACAATTAAATTTAAAACATCTCTGGGAGATTTTGCTCTCTTCCAGAAATGAGTTAATAAGAATTTTCAATTACTCGTTATAAGTCCTCGGCAGAGCTGGAAGCTGGCAGAGCAATATCACTCTCTGCTGTGTTTAACTCAATGCAGCGTGTCCTTACAACCCACTGCAGTCTCAGGAACCGTGTCCCCAGGTTTCCTGCCTGCGATCCACTCTCCAGTCTTTAGGTGGGCCCTCCAATTTGGGTACATTTGAGGCCCTATGTAATGAGATCAGCGTTACTTTAATTCCTATTATAGTAACAGAAAGCGGAGTAGGTGACCATTAATACACTTAATGCTTGTACCTTCTGTGCCCTTTTGATAACACCCATCCTGTACAGCGGTGCAAAAAACCAATTCATAGCACATTACACATATACGGATATTTCATATACCATCCCCCAACCATGTGGATACCAGTGTGCAGCAAAGGAGGGACAGATGCAACTCAGAAGAGAAAAGAAGGAGCAGAGAAATATTTCCCCATTCTCTACTACAACTTCAACACTACTAAAGCAATGATCAGTATCACACAAGTAGAGCAGTGTAAATTATGGAGGAAAAAATATTTTAAGAACCATTTGAACTTCCAAATGAATGACTTTTGGCCATGTTATACAAAATCCTAGATGACCACTTCCATAAAAAATTAAAGCTGATATGCTTTACTATGGAAACAAAGTTCATGCAGAGGAAGTTTCTCAGTTTCATTAGATGAAGATGCTATTGGAAACAAGTTTTAAACTTACACCAAACATATTTGTGCAGACGCTTATGTACCCATCCAGCTGTGGTCTGGAAAGTCCACACAGTCTTCCAAATCAATCATGGCAAGAACAAAGCTCAAATTTCCCACACATATAATGAAGTTTAAGAAGAACGTTTCTACAAAGCATTTGGATGATTAATACATAGTTGAGAGAATTTCAAGCCCTTCTGCAAGCTGGAAAAAACATGTATTTATAGTGAATGATTCATTTAGCTCTGCACATAACTCTTTTCCTTAACCCAAGATGGTTTACCCTTTCCAGGTGATTATCATCCACTGTAGTTCTGTTACACAATAGCTGAAGCGATGCTGTGTTTAGAACTCCAGACTGGTTTCCAGGGGTAGTACTACAGCATTGGTAAAAAAGAAATAGAGAGGGAAAGAGAAATGGGGCAGAAGTTTGGACTGTTCTGCTCCTCTACAACAGAGCTGACTGCCATTAGCTGAGATCAGAAGACGAATTGCATCCTACATTCTCTTACTGAAAAGGTATTTTGAGTGAGACAGCGACTTCAAGGCATTCAAGGTACAGCATGATTTCACTCTTCAAGTATAGAAAGGACCTTCTTATTTTGTGCTTTAGAGCACTTCCATATATGAATGAAATATAATCCACAAGCCTGCTTGGAACCTTGCATTCCTTATTCTGCTTTATATATATTATATATAATCTGCTGCGCTGTGTAGAAATCTTGCGCTGTTGCTCCCTACTGACACGAATTAGCGTTCCCTGTTTTTAAGACAAGTCAGACAAGATTATAACATTTGTTTACTGATGGCAGCAGCAGCCAACTACTGCTTAGAAACGTACAGACTGAAAAGAAAAATAACTGGTACTTGTTCTATTTCCCTTAACACTACAAACTAAACGCACTGTCATTCTTCAATTGTGCCTCCCTTTCCCACAGCACATTCCTGCCCCCCGTCCCTCTTCTTTAAATGAACTGCTTCTTTATCACTGAATGGACATGCAACTCTTCTCCAGAAATCTATGGAACAAAGAAATACTCGAATTTCTACTGAATGCAGAAAAATAACCAAACAATGATTTAAAAGCAGCCATAAAATTCATACATCAAAGTCAAGGGAAATCTCTGTATTCTGCGGGTAATGCTTACAAGGTAAAGTGGCATGCAGATTTCTTATTTAATAAATTCCCACAGAAAATTAGTTTTTCACAGTGGGAAGAAATTCAAGGCTCGCTGCAATGAACAGGCAGGATCTAATCACTGTTCTGGCTTTGTAGATACACCAGGGCTTGCAGATATTTGAATGATCCAATTATTCTGTTGAGGCACAATCACCTTACCTGCATACTAATCAAGCAATATGCAACATGAAACAACGCTGGCTTTTCTGGAAGCTCTAGACTTATAAGGCTCCCTGGTTGACCTTCTGTCAATTGCATTAACTTCAATTCTATTAGCTCATCTCTTGCCCAAAGGTGACATATGCACAAATCTATAGGGAAAATTGCCTAAGTCAACTTTCCACTGCACATGATGCAGAATAGTTGCTCAGCGATGCGAACAGAAGGCATTAGTTCTCAAACTGGATACATTAAATAGCAATGAATTTTTCAGACAAGAAATCTCTTCAGAAACTGAAAATCTACTTTCCATAAAAAGGAAAAGATTCTGTTTGTTAAAAGAAACACTATCAATTACTCAGTTTTATACTTGGTGAATGACGGGAAAAAATAAAGGATGGACATAGGCAAGATCATTTGTGGTATATCAGCATTTAGAGTATCGACTATTGGGTTTCCTATTTTGTGAGGATTCTTTTAGAAAATATAGCTTTATTACAGTACTTTTTTCTTTTTTTTGTGTGACTGATAGATTTTGTTATATAGAACACTTCACTGATAGAATCTCGGATCACAGCCAGATGGAAAATGTAACGTTAAAAGTTTCCTACTGTTTCATTACAAAAAGCTTACTGCCTAAGTTTTCTAACAACAGCTTTCTCTTCAAAATAACAACTTGTGGAAGCCTTTTAAATATTGGAGAGGATTTCAGATAGCCACCTGCCATGGTTTTGGCTAGGATAGAGTTAATTTACTTCATAGAGTCTCATACGATGCCATTTCTTGGAATTCTAATGGAAATAGAGCTGAGAACACCGACATTTGGCTGCTGCTGAACAGTGCTTGCACACAATCAAGGACTTCTCTGTTACTCACTGCACTGCCCACAAGGAGCTGGGGCACGCGGCCCAGACAGCTGACCCCAACTGCCAAAAAGATGTCCCATACCATATGGTGCTGTGCTCAGCAATTTGACCTGGGGCAAGGAAACAGAGAATCATAGAATTGATCAAGTTGGAAAAGACCTTCAAGATCATCAAGTCCAACCTCAACCTAACCATACTACCCTAACAACCCAAAGGAGTTGGAGAAGTGGAGACGATGGTCTTTCGCAGAAACCATTATGCATGATGAGCCCACCTTTCCTGGAACACCTGCCTGCCAATGGGAAACAGTGAAGGAATTCCTGGTTTTGCTTTGCTTGTGTGGGTAAGCTTTGCCTTACATAGTAAATTGCCTTTGTATCAACCCACGAGATCTCACACTTTTTCCATCCCAGTTCTCTCCTCCATCCCACCCGGGGGCTGAGCTGCTGTGAGATTAAACCCTGACATCACCTCAATTCTTAAAAGCCACCAACATCTTGTCAGCAGCTTTCTGATACCCCAAAATATAGCAACTCAAGCAAAACCTATAGTGTTTGGTTTTAGGCCTAACTAGCAGTTACAATATGCATTTTTTTTTATTATTATTTATAGCCTAGAGAAATGATAATCAATTACACTTTTTTTATTCCAACCATAAAGGCATTTACATCAAGTGCCTGCTCTTCTCAAAGACGCATGACCTTAAGCAATGCTGCATACAGGCAAGGAGAGGAGAATAACAAAGGGCTTTGAAAGTATCAAAAGGCATCGCTATGTCAAGCCATTAATCTTGGAGCTCATCATTAACCAAAGTGACAGCATTACTGGCTCAAGATGATGTGGTACACACGTAACCAAGTAACAGCTATGAGTATGAAATATTACTCGTGATTAATAGGACTTATTATAGAGTGCTTGTGGCTTTACAGAAAACCCTTTAGTTTCTCTTTAATATCTCTCTTAAATTGTCATCAGTGTTGTAACCTCTCCTACAAGTCAAGGGCAGCCAGGCAGGCCAACAGCACTGCTTAACACAACATCGGTGTGCCATGTCGCCAGGGACTCTCATACACTCCATCAGGAACTGCTCGCACGCCTCTACCACCCCTAACTTCCACCAATAGGATGTTGGGGAAACTCATCTTCATTACTCCTGCAAAGGTTCATCCAGAGTAGCACACAAAGCAGTGACATTTTCTTGAGACTGTAATTACTGTATCACTAATGCTTTTAAATACTCTAAGGCATTCTTAAGGAGAATTTTGCTTCATTAAATGAGAGATAAAAGGCAGATGTTATGTTTTCATTTTTAATACAAGCAGTTTGTTCAAGGCAGCAAGAAAATAACTTCAAGAACAATATTCAGGTGAATTTCTATTGCTCTGTGTCCTATAAGCTTCTTACAAGGAGAAAAAAAAAAGAAATCAAATAGATTCTCTGGAAGAATTGAGTTTGTAGAATAATAATACACAAGGAGCACAGAAGGAGGACAGAAGGATGAGATGCACATACTCTCTTAGCAACAAAAGGATGCGTTATTTATTTTTCAAGGCCATTAATAATATGCGATTGCCCTCATGATGAGTTTCTCCAAAGAGAATGGAAAATATTTACAATTGGGGGAAAAGTGCTGAAGTACTGAATACCTCATGAATATGTTTCTCCTCTTAAAAGGAAAAAGTCTGGTAAAAGCCATACAATTTTTTCTGAAGCTGCAAACCACCACTTCAATAAACAAACAAAACGGGTGTAATTCTACCACCTCCTCGCATTGCACTGCTTATTACACCACACAAGAAAACCCATTTATTACAGAACTCAAGCTATTTCCAACTTTGATAAGCATTAGTATGAAATAAGAAATGAGCTTGTTTTCTGCATAAGATTCTCTGATAAATCCCAACGATTCTAACTGTGATGGCTGCTGTGCCATATACCAGCTGTACAAACCCTTTAAGTATCACACATCTTCAGGAATTCTCTATAAATCTAGATGTTGATGCCTTAAAAAATGAGGAGACAGTTTTACGTGTGTTGTCCGTCTGTCTGAAAAAAGTATAAATAAGTAATTTGTACAATATCTTCTTCACACTACATCCTACTTAACAGTTTCCAGTAAAATCCAGCCTTTATAGTAGGTGACACTGAATATTAAACATGAGGCACAGAAGAACAGAAAACAGCATTTTGTGGGGGACACCCACTCATCTGCTGTACTGTCACCTTATAAAGCAAATATCCGTTCACTGATCAAACATGGTACAAAGCCTGGCCCACTGAACACTTAACTTCTAAGAATTCTCCTCTCACATGAACTAAGGTTAAGTTTGGACCAGTACAGATAACAGAAACACAGTAACAGTACTATTTGTGCAGTAGCTTTCCTGAACTCTGCCACTTTACAATGACCTACGGAGAACACATAGCAAATGGGAGTAAGTAAATGTGGAAGAAAAATTGACACCAACCAACCAAACTAAACACCTCACACCTTAAATGGGTGCAGCTGTTTTTGTTCATGGAAGATGGAATAGGCAGTTATTTTATAAAGCAAATTTGCTCTTTGCTGTGGAACAAAAAGTAATCATTTGCTATATGTATACTTTTGCTAACTTTCTATTTTAGAATTGAAACTAACATAGACAAAAGAATTGGCTTTCAGGTGTTCTTCAAGCAATTACAGATGATTTAAATTTCCTGCAGATATCTTCCTAAATCTATTAGGTTATTACTAAAACAGGGCCCTCCATCCATTTCCAGAGTGGACTTGGCCTTGGCTGGATAAAATAATTGTTAGCAGAGTATACTTCTACACAGTCTGCTGACTGAACTGAGAAAGTAAGATGAGGTGCAGAGGGGTGACCTGAGCATGAGACAAACATCACACATCAAAGACATATCTGAAATTAGGTCTGATGAGAAGACATTCCATCTTTCTACTAAAAACAATCTTAAAATAATTCAACTGTTAGAAGCTGCGAAGGGAGGTGTCTATAGCTCAAAGTGCTTAGAGGTTAGATCTGAAAGATATGACAGTCCTATGATAGAACTGAGCACACTGTGCCCCGGAGACCCGGGCTGGCGTACCTACATTCTCATTAAGCCCGAATAAATGCTGCGTTGTGCCATGAATTCAGAAGTAAATAATTTCACGAAGGAGAACAATTCAGGCCTGGCTTTATTTTAATCATTCAGAAAAGGTTGTGAATGTGTCATAGTCAGATAATACTGAAGCAAACTATCTACTGTGAATTTTACATTTAACTTAACAGTGGCTATAGGTGGTTGGAGTATTTCCTATATAAAACAATAACATGAAAAAACTTTTGTTGTTCACTCACCTTTCTCTATAGTAGTAGACAATATCATTAAAAATAGATAAGAACTACAAATCCTTTCCTTTGGTCACACACATATTAGCCTCTTCCTCCCATGATTGCCTTGCCTGGTGCCGGACAATTTTTTTGCCGTATCATTTTTAGAATTTTCATTATGTAGTACAAAACACATCAGACACAAATGACTAAACACTGCCTGTTACCAGACTGAACTCAGTGACACAGGGGAAAGAGACAACCAGCTCATTCACCGTACAGGAACTACAAAGCCGAATAACACTAATCATTAATTTTCAACAAGATTATACAACAGATGTACTTCCCAATATCCAGATGCTCTTAGTTTAGGAGAACTTCTATGAAAGAATTCACAAGGTAAACAAAGAAACAACAAACTCCAACCCCCTCAAGTTTGTTGCTTCTTTGCTTGTTTTTAAAAAGAAGGTCTGTATTTGCTTTCCGATCTGAGTGTAGTAAGTAGTTATCATTCATTATGATCATAGAGATTGCTTTGTTGTTTTGTTGTTGTTGTCATTAAGTCCCTGATGGATAGTTTAGGTCCTGTGTATTACCCACTGTGACTCAGCCATCACACAGCACAGGTCTTTAGGAAGGGTAACCACACAGCCTGCCTAGGGCATAACATTCTGGGAAATGCAGACAGCTGAAAACGTGCTGTAATCGTATCTCCTCTGGTCCTGAATTGTTTCCACTGGGAAAGGAATTGCATTAACTGGTAACACCCTCCATCTCTAGAGTCTTTTCAGTTTCTATAAGCAACTTATGGGGACAATCACTGCACAATAACATGAATACCCATAATGAATATATCGCTCCTTTCCAGACTTAGTGGCTCAAGTATCAGTGTCTGATGTATCTACACTCTGCGGCTCTAAACTTCAGCAGGAAGAATTTATTTAACTTCAGAAAGCTTCTCCTATAAAATACTCCGTAATTTCATTCTCAAACATTTCTCAAACACTGCAGATTATTTATTTATTTTTTAATTAGCTCACTGGAAGAAACACTGGGGACCATGTCTTCTTTGTTCCTTCCTGTATTTATTTTAATTCCAACCCCTCCTTCAGCCAGAAGTTGTATCACCCGGGCTTCAGTTTTGACTTTTGTGAATGTGATAGCTATTTGCTATTTCTCCCAGCTGTCTGGTTGAGGCTGAATTCATTACATAAGATTTGTCTCCGCCCGTACCCACAGGCACTGGCTCAGCATCCTGATACGGTGACTGGAGCATTTAACCAAGGAGAAGAACAGATGAGCAATGAACAGCACAGTCCTAACAAGGATTCTGGAGCAAACGTTTCCTGATGAAAAGAAAGATAACCATTTTACAAATATTTTCCCAACAATAATCCAAAACTTCATGAGCCACTGTAGAGAAAACACGTCACAGATATCAGTGAGATATCCATGAAACATCAGTTTTCAGCCACATAAACACAACCATGCTCTGACTGACTGACTCACCCAACTCTTACCCCAGAAACATCAAGGGTTGGGGAAAAGTGGGGGAAAAGCTGACAGCAGCTTGGCCTGCTGAGTTTCCTGAGCTGTAGGCCAACCCCCTCCAATACTATTCAAGTAGCATTTCCACCAGGGGATTGGTGGATTTCTGGTCTATTTTCTCATCTTTTATGAAATAATTCCTTAGTCTAATTAATGCAGAGAGCCCAGCTGTCTTGCACTCCTCTTCTGAGAGCTTTGGGAAGAAGACTCCAGGAAAGTCACTCTTCAGGGACTCCACAGGGGTAGCCAGGATCTAAGATCTGGCAATCGAATTCTCAGTCTCTAGATTTCTTGGAGCTAAAAAAGTAGCTATTTCTGCATGTTATGTTAAGACCTGGTTCAAGTCCACAATTTTAGTCTGATGAACCTAATAGCACAGTAATATATTCACCAACAGATAAGCATGGCATTTAGAGGAAAGCAATTAACAATCCTATTCCCCATCTAAGACCGAAGCCTGACTGCACTTCACCTTCATTCCCGTAAGGCTCACTCACAAATCAGCTGAGGAAATTCAGTCTCACAGATCTGTAGGTGCCTACGTGTTGGGAATGATGCGCTGCCCATATGAAATGCATGGATCTGCACAACAGAGGCTGCAGAAGACACGCGGCAAGGGAAGTGCAGACTGTCACCAGCACAAGCCTGCAAGCCCTGCATCACGTCACACCTTACCTGTGCTGCCTCCTGTTCTCAGAAGGAGGATTATGGACAGGAGGCAAAACTAGGGCTGGGTGTGCCGTGTCCAACCTCAGCAGCCCCAAATAGCTCATGGTTATTGATTGAGCTGCTTCGCTGTCACTGCAGGGTGAGTGAAACTGAGGCAGGGAGCCACAGCTGTGGCTGAGAGATGCAGTGAAGCTCTGTATAGCCTAAAACCGGGATTTCACTGCTCTTGGTGGTTTGCAGTCCTTAGAAACTACTTGCTTCATTTGTGCCTAAATCTGGCCCTCATTTTACACTTCCCTAAAGGTGCTGTAAACCATTAAAAAAAAAAGTGAAAAAAAACAGTTGGCTTTAGGTCTAGGAGAGGAGGCCCTACTGCATGACTAAAAGTAAAAGGAAATACTGAAAACTGTATGTTCAGTAACAAATTTCCTTCTAACAGGCATAGGTTAAATACAAATGTCAATAACAGGATCCCAAGATGACCTCAATTTCATCAATGAAATGGTAAGTGCAAGCTACCGACCTGAAAGATAAATATTTAAAAAATAGGAACACCAGTCCAAAGAAATGTGTACTTTGCAAATTCAATTAAATAAAATCTCTAGGACAGACTCCATAGTAATGATATCCCACAAGAGTTTCTGTGTACTTCTGTACTAAATCAGATCGATACACGAATTTACTTATAACTGATTTTTAAGAGATCTGGCAATACATATTAGGTTAAGTACAAATAAAATTATGCCCTTTCCTATGAACAAAGAGAAAAGCAGTGGCTTCAGCATCCTATGCTGATTCCTACACAGTTATATCTACGCAGGTTCCATTAAGGATAATCAGACCTTCCTTCACCGGCAGTATTGAGACAACCTACCAAACCTAGTAGTACCCTGAAAGGCTTCATTGGGTTTTATTTATATGTATGTATATATTTTTTAACAGCCCCCCCATGCAGGGAGAGACATCTTGATTTTTCCAACTGCTTTTGGGAGTTTTTCATGAAACAAAGTTGTTTTTTCCTTCTATCCTACTGTTCCCACTAGGTGCCTGAGAGATTGTGCACTAGATTAATAACAAGAGCAGAAATAACTTTAATGAAAAGTAATATTCAATAGTAAAAGAATTTCTGGATTTCTTATTTCTTCCCCCATTCTTTTTTCTTTTTTGAGGGGTGGGTATGCTCTTTAGGGAAAGGAAAAACAACAAATGCAACAAGGACTATTCAAGAGGAATAAATCATTAAAGCACCTCCTTCCCCCCCCCCCCATCTATTTCTATTCTCCAAATGAAGTGTGAAACATTGAAGAAAAACCACAGATGAGAATAAGCAGGCTAATTTTTAAAGTAATTATTTCCATATCGTTCATCTGAAGTGCCATCATTAATCTGAGCATGTTGACTTTTGCTCTCGTGAAATGCACAACTTCTAATCTGACAGTGTCTGTCCAGATGCTGCTAAAACCTCTTTGCCTTCAGAAACAACAACCGAAGTGCTACTTAACCCCAAGCACTCTGACCATATATTTAACTATGTTCTACTGTATGCTAGCTGACAACCTTACAAGCGTAAGAATATTTACCCATGAAGGAGAACAGCATCAAATTGAATTACTGTGCTAACAAGAGCTGATAAAATTTATTTAGAAAAAGAAAACTTAGTGGGCTTAGCTAATTAAAATTATTCAGACTTGCTTTGTAATGTAAACAATTTTAAGGGATGCCACCAGGTAGTGCAGCACCCAGTCCATGTGAATTCATTAGCTTTGAGCTTTAACCCTAGAACTGTCAGCTGTGATTGGAAAAATTATGTTCAAGGCTTTGCAGCAAGAAGTGATTAAATGCGTTTACAAAGTGAGGACATCAGTTCCCAAGCTACCTAACATCAATTAAAAAAGGCCAAATTAAATCGATGTTCTAATTCCACAAAATTAATGGTAACTTTTTTTTAATAGATGTAACAACATTTCCCTGAGGTCCTGTAATAAATTCTTATCACAGCAACTCATGTTGAAAGTAAATGGTTACCTACCCATGAAAATCCAATGTTTAAAATCAGTTATGGGAATGATCACAAAAAGGTTCCCGGTGGCTTTCTGTCTATATTCTTGTTCTGAGTGTCTTAAATTCGATTTGTTGATTCAGAGTTCTTTACTTTTAAACACTAGGAAAACATGCAGGGGAAAAAAGCCTTCATTTTCGCTATATTCATTTTTCATCTTAGTTCATTTTAAATAGAGCATTCCTCTAGACTCATGGGATCAGGAGCTAATTAAGGTCACTTGTAATTACTTTTAATCAGAATGCAATCATGTCTTCACTTTAAAACATTTCACAAAAGGAAAGAGGGGATTTCTTTATTATTATTTTTATTTTTAGAGGGCTTGGTGACATAACTTAAACACTTCAGATTTCCACATCACCAGCCCCTGCTTGGAAGCACATGGCTGACGCAGCTCTGGCATACGCCTGTCAGTCAGGAGGGCACAATGAGAACACAGGAAAGGTACAGTTGAGGATGTGCCAAGTACATCAAATTTTGCCATTAAGCGGACATGGACAATCTTATATAGCTGAATTTGGGGTCTTTTAAAAAACACACACACGAAAAAACCAGACTGTGCTTTGCAAGAAGAGAAACGTACTTTCAGAGTGTTACTCTTCAGAGTGAAGCTCAATACCACAAAAGCAGAACACTCAGCTTCAGCTGACCGTTGAAAGCTGTGTCTCCATGCTAAGGGCCACAGAGCAGCTCTTCCAACAGAACACCTTCCACTCTTCCAGCCCCCAGCCAAAACTAACTAAAAGTGAAAGCTATCCCACGTTAAAGAGAATTTTGGACTGGTTCCTTTTTTGACGATTCCACAATTTCTGTTTTTTTTGAAATCACAAAGTTACCAAAAAATTATCCGTGTTCTATGAAGAGGTTTTATTTTGACAGCTTAGTGAGTTCTAGTGAAGAATTCTGTGGTTTAAAAGTAACAACCAAACAATCATTTGATGACAAAAGCAGCTGCATTATGCAGAGTTACTTGTATTATGCCCCATGGAAAATACTATGAGATTTATAAAAAAGTATTTTAAAATCCTTCGTAACACTGGCAAGGCAGCGAGCCATGTACAATGAATGGGAATAATCAACTAATATTTTGCAGAAATGTGTGTAATTATATCTTCCCTAAAAGCCCAGTTGCCATCTGGCTAAAATTATGGATTTAAAGGCAGCACTAAACTGCATTAAAATATTCTGTATCCACAGCTTTGAGAACCAATTCTGAGGTGTTATCTGGCTTTCACCAGGTCACACAGCACTCTGAAAACTCCAGCAACCAAGTCTGTTGTCCTGCTAACATGGGATTGCTGAGGTTGTTTTACCTCCGGTAACTCAGCGTGGAAACAAATAAGGTAATAAACACATTTCAAAATGTCTGAACTCTGGGCTGAGAATAGGAACAAAATCATAGAACCACTTGTGCTGGAAAGGACCCTTAAAGGTCGCTCAGTCCAACTCCACCACAATGAACAGGGACACCCACAGCTCCATCGGTGCTCAGAGCCCACCCAGCCAGAGCTCGGGGGTCTGCAGGAGATGGGGCACCGCTGCCACTGGGCAACCTGTGCCAGTGCTTCACTGTCCTTCTAGAAAAAGACTTTTTCCTTATATCCAGTCTAAATCTCCACTTTTTAATTTTGGAACCATTTCCCCTTGTCCTTTTACCACAGACTCTGCAAAAGAGTCTGTCCCCTTCTTTCTTACAGCCCCTTTTGATATTAAGCACCTGTGCAATCTGTTCACCTTCCCTGCTGCACTAGAACAGACACAGGCAAACATAAGTGGACTGTAAGAGCAGAAGCAAGTACAGACTTGCTGTAGGAAATCAGTCCTTAACCATCATGTTATGAGATACTCTTCCATTTTTCCTATAACAATGACTTCAGGAAGTGTTAAACTTTGAGTCCCCAAACCAGTTAGCTATTCACTTCAAAGGCCACGGCTGGAACTTCTACAGCAAAAAGTTTGAGTTATTCATTACTGGTTTGACATAACATCATGGAGATGCAGCAGCCTTAGTGCAGCTACAGGAAAGAGATGCAATGACTCAAAAGTGAGAGCTGTAGAAGGAACACAATTAGCATACACCAAATCAACAGGGAGAATGTGTTAGATGTTTACTGTGATACTAATTAACAGACTTGCAAACTAATTGCAAGTCTATTTTACTGCAAACAGTAAAATGACAGTGCTGAAACACTTAAGTATTCCAACAGTTTCTGCTCATAATTATTTCTACAGTTGTATATATTATCATGTCTTCTATTGTTATCCGTATTTTAAACAAAATAATGTAAATAGAAATTCTTGGGGGAAAAAAATATCACAGTCTTTAATTATTGGATAGCTCAGAGGGAGAGAAGCCTGGCTAACAACGATCATTTCTGATTGTTATTTTAAGGTCAGCAGCTAAATATGACCTTTAAGACATGTCATACCAAGTTGGCTTTGTGGCTTTATACTTTCTCCTTCCATTGCACATTGCTTTATATCATTTGCTTGTCTTTATATCACTTGCTTGTAAAATGACATTACTCTGAATTTCTCTGTTTCATTTTAGCCAATAAAAGTGAACTCTGCAGAAGTTCTGGACCACAAATAGACATTTATAATTACTACAGTATTTCCTATATCTTGACTCCGCCACTATAGCTACAAATAATGGTTCTTAGTCAGCTCCATATGGGCTAATGGAGCACTTTAGAGACAAAGAAAAATAGGAGAGTTGAGACAAAACAGAGATTAGGGAGAAAAGAGGAGGGAAGAAACAGTATAGAGACCAAGAGATCAAAGAGTTCTCAGACAAAATTTCGCCAATCTAGAACTAACATGAAGCCACCTACTATTTATAGCAGAGCAGCTGAGCGAGACAAGCTGTTGGTGATAAGGAATTAAATGCCAAATCACCTGTGGGAAAAGCAGCTCAATTAGAGTCTCGTATGGTTCTTAATCTTTCACATTCTCTCTACCATAAAGTACTTCTAATAATTAGAAGTGACACATCTGACTATGCCGTATCTCTAATTTAGTATTTAAGTTATTCACTAAAGAGCCGTAAACCTAACTTTCTGCCAGATACAGCCACAATCAGAAGTACTTGTTACTGCCATTCTTCTCACACTCCTTGGGTTTTTGTAACTTCTCTCCTAAAACACTGCTGAGCAGCAGAGATTCATAAATAAATACAACTTCCATATAACAAGGAGTTACCTCCTTGTTATATATTTAAGAGTTTAACAGATAAAGGAGTAAATTAATTTGTCTGATTCATTTGGCTTTCAGTTAATATTAGGATATACCTTTGTCTGCTACTGTGATTCTCCTTCTAAAAAGTAGACTTCAAAGCTAGTTTGCCAACAATATTGAGTCTACCTCTTGTGTTAAGTCAATACAAGATATTAAACTAAACTGGAAAGGGAAAGCAAGCTCTTTTAATGTATCAGGGGACTTTTTGAGCACTGGTTTATGAACCTGTAGTTCACAGAAAGACAAGTAGCTACAACTAATGCAA